>CAMAOC010000521.1:0-29033 GCA_945859555.1 Megachile ligniseca | reverse complement strand
TTATTATTCTTGTTACTATTATTATTATCCCTATTCCTCTTGTCTTTCTCCTTATAACTGTTATTATTATCCTTAATACTATTATTATTATCGCTAATAACTGTTATTATTATCCTTATATACTATTATTATTATCGCTATAACTGTTATTATTATTCATGTTACCATTATTATTATCCCTATTCCTCTTGGTCTTTCTCCTTATAACTATTATTATTATCCTTATTATATTATTATTATCGCTATAACAGTTATTATTATTCTTATTACTATTACTATTAACCGTATTCCTCATGTCTTTATCCTTATAACTATTATTATTATCCTTATTATTATTATTATTATTATTATCGCTATAACTGTTATTATTATCCTTATTACTATTAATATTATCGCTATAACTGTTATTATTATCCTTATTACTATTATTATTATCGCTATAACTGTTATTATTATTCTTATTACTATTACTATTATCCCTATACCTCTTGTATTTATCCTTATAACTATTATTATTATCCTTATTTATTATTATTATTATCGCTATAACTGTTACTATTATTCTTATTACTATTACTATTATCCCTATTCCTCTTGTCTTTATCCTTATAACTATTATTATTATCCTTATTATTATTATTATTATCGCTATAAACTGTTATTATTATTCTTGTTACTATTATTATTATCGCTATAACTGTTATTATTATTCTTATTACGATTGTTGCTATCCGTATTACTCTTGTCTTTATCCATACAACTATTATTATTAATCCTTACTACTATTATTATTATCGCTATAACTGTTATTATTATTCTTGTTACTATTATAATTATCCCTATGCCTTTTTGTCTTTCTCCTTATAACTATTATTATTATCCTTATTATTATTATTATTATCGCTATAACTGTTGTTATTATTATTGTTACTATTATTATTATCCCTATTCCTCTTGTCTTTCTCCTTATAACTATTATTATTATCGCTATAAACTGTTATTATTATTCTTATTACTATTACTATTATCCCTATTCCTCTTGTATTTATCCTTATAACTATTATTATTATCCTTATTATTATTATTATTATTATCGCTATAACTGTTACTATTATTCTTGTTACTATTATTATTATCCCTATTCCTCTTGTCTTTCTCCTTATAACTATCATTATTATCGCTATAACTGTTATTATTATCCTTAATACTATTCTTATTATCGCTATAACTGTTATTATTATTCTTGTTACTATTATTATTATCCCCTATTCCTCTTGTCTTTCTCCTTATAACTATTATTATTATCCTTATTATTATTATTATTATCGCTATAACAGTTATTATTATTCTCATTACTATTACTATTAACCGTATTCCTCATGTCTTTATCCTTATAACTATTATTATTATCCTTATTATTATTATTATTATTATTATTATCGCTATAATAACTGTTATTATTATCCTTATTACTATTATTATTATCGCTATAACTGTTATTATTATTCTTATTACTATTACTATTATCCCTAATACCTCTTGTATTTATCCTTATAACTATTATTATTATCCTTATTATTATTATTATTATCGCTATAAACTGTTACTATTATTCTTATTACTATTACTATTATCCCTATTCCTCTTGTCTTTATCCTTATAACTATTATTATTATCCTTATTATTATTATTATTATCGCTATAACTGTTATTATTATTCTTGTTACTATTATTATTATCGCTATAACTGTTATTATTATTCTTATTTACTATTGTTGCTATCCGTATTACTCTTGTCTTTATCCATATAACTATTATTATTAATCCTTATTACTATTATTATTATCGCTATAACTGTTATTATTATTCTTGTTACTATTATTATTATCCCTATTCCTTTTGTCTTTCTCCTTATAACTATTATTATTATCCTTATTATTATTATTATTATCGCTGTAACTGTTACTATTATTCTTGTTACTATTATTATTATCCCTATTCCTCTTGTCCTTTCTCCTTATAACTATTATTATTATCGCTATAACTGTTATTATTATTCTTATTACTATTACTATTATCCCTATTCCTCTTGTATTTATCCTTATATACTATTATTATTATCCTTATTATTATTATTCTTATCGCTATAACTGTTACTATTATTCTTGTTTCTATTATTATTATCCCTATTCCTCTTGTCTTTCTCCTTATGAACGATTATTATTATCCATATATCCATATTATTATTATTATTATCGCTATAACTGTTATTATTATTCTTGTTACTATTATTATTATCGCTATAACTGTTATTATTATGGTTATTCTATTGTTACTATCCCTATTACTCTTGTCTTTATCCTTATAACTATTATTATTATCCTTATTACTATTATTATTATCGCTATAACCGGTATTATTATTCTTGTTACTATTATTACTGTCCGTATTACTCTTGCCTTTATCCTTAATACTATTATTATTATCGCTATAACTGTTATTATTTTTCTTGTTACTATTATTATTATCCCTATTCCTCTTGTCTTTCTCCTTATAACTGTTATTATTATCCTTAATACTATTATTATTATCGCTATAACTGTTATTATTATCCTTAATACTATTATTATTATCGCTATAACTGTTATTATTATTCATGTTACCATTATTATTATCCCTATTCCTCTTGTCTTTCTCCTTATAACTATTATTATTATCCTTATTATTATTATTATTATCGCTATAACAGTTATTATTATTCTTATTACTATTACTATTAACCGTATTCCTCATGTCTTTATCCTTATAACTATTATTATTATCCTTATTATTATTATTATTATTATTATCGCTATAACTGTTATTATTATCCTTATTACTATTAATATTATCGCTATAACTGTTATTATTATTCTTGTTACTATTATTATTATCCCTATTCCTCTTGTCTTTCTCCTTATAACTATTATTATTATCGCTATAACTGTTATTATTATTCTTGTTACTATTATTATTATCCCTATTCCTCTTGTCTTTCTCCTTATAACTATTATTATTATCCTTATTATTATTATTATTATCGCTATAACAGTTATTATTATTCTTATTACTATTACTATTAACCGTATTCCTCTTGTCTTTATCCTTATAACTATTATTATTATCCTTATTATTATTATTATTATTATCGCTATAACTGTTATTATTATCCTTAATACTATTATTATTATCGCTATAACTGTTATTATTATCCTTAATACTATTATTATTATCGCTATAACTGTTATTATTTTTCTTGTTACTATTATTATTATCCCTATTCCTCTTGTCTTTCTCCTTATAACTGTTATTATTATCCTTAATACTATTATTATTATCGCTATAACTGTTATTATTATCCTTAATACTATTATTATTATCGCTATAACTGTTATTATTATTCATGTTACCATTATTATTATCCCTATTCCTCTTGTCTTTCTCCTTATAACTATTATTATTATCCTTATTATTATTATTATTATCGCTATAACAGTTATTATTATTCTTATTACTATTACTATTAACCGTATTCCTCATGTCTTTATCCTTATAACTATTATTATTATCCTTATTATTATTATTATTATTATTATCGCTATAACTGTTATTATTATCCTTATTACTATTAATATTATCGCTATAACTGTTATTATTATTCTTGTTACTATTATTATTATCCCTATTCCTCTTGTCTTTCTCCTTATAACTATTATTATTATCCTTATTATTATTATTATTATCGCTATAACTGTTACTATTATTCTTGTTACTATTATTATTATCGCTATAACTGTTATTATTATTCTTATTACTATTGTTACTATCCGTATTACACCTGGCCTTTATCCTTAATACTATTATTATTACCGCTATAACTGTTATTATTATTCTTATTACTATTACTATTATCTCTATTCCTCTTGTATTTATCCTTATAACTATTATTATTATTCTTGTTACTATTATTATTATCCCTATTCCTCTTGTCTTTCTCCTTATAACTGTTATTATTATCCTTAATACTATTATTATTATCGCTATAACTGTTATTATTATCCTTAATACTATTATTATTATCGCTATAACTGTTATTATTATTCATGTTACCATTATTATTATCCCTATTCCTCTTGTCTTTCTCCTTATAACTATTATTATTATCCTTATTATTATTATTATTATCGCTATAACAGTTATTATTATTCTTATTACTATTACTATTAACCGTATTCCTCATGTCTTTATCCTTATAACTATTATTATTATCCTTATTATTATTATTATTATTATTATCGCTATAACTGTTATTATTATCCTTATTACTATTAATATTATCGCTATAACTGTTATTATTATCCTTATTACTATTATTATTATCGCTATAACTGTTATTATTATTCTTATTACTATTACTATTATCCCTATACCTCTTGTATTTATCCTTATAACTATTATTATTATCCTTATTATTATTATTATTATCGCTATAACTGTTACTATTATTCTTATTACTATTACTATTATCCCTATTCCTCTTGTCTTTATCCTTATAACTATTATTATTATCCTTATTATTATTATTATTATCGCTATAACTGTTATTATTATTCTTGTTACTATTATTATTATCGCTATAACTGTTATTATTATTCTTATTACGATTGTTGCTATCCGTATTACTCTTGTCTTTATCCATACAACTATTATTATTAATCCTTACTACTATTATTATTATCGCTATAACTGTTATTATTATTCTTGTTACTATTATAATTATCCCTATGCCTTTTGTCTTTCTCCTTATAACTATTATTATTATCCTTATTATTATTATTATTATCGCTATAACTGTTGTTATTATTATTGTTACTATTATTATTATCCCTATTCCTCTTGTCTTTCTCCTTATAACTATTATTATTATCGCTATAACTGTTATTATTATTCTTATTACTATTACTATTATCCCTATTCCTCTTGTATTTATCCTTATAACTATTATTATTATCCTTATTATTATTATTATTATTATCGCTATAACTGTTACTATTATTCTTGTTACTATTATTATTATCCCTATTCCTCTTGTCTTTCTCCTTATAACTATCATTATTATCGCTATAACTGTTATTATTATCCTTAATACTATTCTTATTATCGCTATAACTGTTATTATTATTCTTGTTACTATTATTATTATCCCTATTCCTCTTGTCTTTCTCCTTATAACTATTATTATTATCCTTATTATTATTATTATTATCGCTATAACAGTTATTATTATTCTCATTACTATTACTATTAACCGTATTCCTCATGTCTTTATCCTTATAACTATTATTATTATCCTTATTATTATTATTATTATTATTATTATCGCTATAACTGTTATTATTATCCTTATTACTATTATTATTATCGCTATAACTGTTATTATTATTCTTATTACTATTACTATTATCCCTATACCTCTTGTATTTATCCTTATAACTATTATTATTATCCTTATTATTATTATTATTATCGCTATAACTGTTACTATTATTCTTATTACTATTACTATTATCCCTATTCCTCTTGTCTTTATCCTTATAACTATTATTATTATCCTTATTATTATTATTATTATCGCTATAACTGTTATTATTATTCTTGTTACTATTATTATTATCGCTATAACTGTTATTATTATTCTTATTACTATTGTTGCTATCCGTATTACTCTTGTCTTTATCCATATAACTATTATTATTAATCCTTATTACTATTATTATTATCGCTATAACTGTTATTATTATTCTTGTTACTATTATTATTATCCCTATTCCTTTTGTCTTTCTCCTTATAACTATTATTATTATCCTTATTATTATTATTATTATCGCTGTAACTGTTACTATTATTCTTGTTACTATTATTATTATCCCTATTCCTCTTGTCTTTCTCCTTATAACTATTATTATTATCGCTATAACTGTTATTATTATTCTTATTACTATTACTATTATCCCTATTCCTCTTGTATTTATCCTTATAACTATTATTATTATCCTTATTATTATTATTCTTATCGCTATAACTGTTACTATTATTCTTGTTTCTATTATTATTATCCCTATTCCTCTTGTCTTTCTCCTTATAACTATTATTATTATCCATATTATTATTATTATTATCGCTATAACTGTTATTATTATTCTTGTTACTATTATTATTATCGCTATAACTGTTATTATTATGGTTATTCTATTGTTACTATCCCTATTACTCTTGTCTTTATCCTTATAACTATTATTATTATCCTTATTACTATTATTATTATCGCTATAACCGGTATTATTATTCTTGTTACTATTATTACTGTCCGTATTACTCTTGCCTTTATCCTTAATACTATTATTATTATCGCTATAACTGTTATTATTATTCTTGTTACTACTATTATTATCCCTATTCCTCTTGTCTTTCTCCTGATAACTATCATAATTATCCTTAATACAATTATTATTATCGCTATAACTGTTATTATTATCCTTAATACTATTCTTATTATCGCTATAACTGTTATTATTATTCTTGTTACTATTATTATTATCCCTATTCCTCTTGTCTTTCTCCTTATAACTATTATTATTATCCTTATTATTATTATTATTATCGCTATAACAGTTATTATTATTCTTATTACTATTACTATTAACCGTATTCCTCATGTCTTTATCCTTATAACTATTATTATTATCCTTATTATTATTATTATTATTATTATTATTATCGCTATAACTGTTATTATTATCCTTATTACTATTATTATTATCGCTATAACTGTTATTATTATTCTTATTACTATTACTATTATCCCTATACCTCTTGTATTTATCCTTATAACTATTATTATTATCCTTATTATTATTATTATTATCGCTATAACTGTTACTATTATTCTTGTTACTATTATTATTATCCCTATTCCTCTTGTCTTTCCCCTTATAACTATTATTATTATCCTTATTATTATTATTATTATCGCTATAACTGTTATTATTATTCTTGTTACTATTATTATTATCCCTATTCCTCTTGTCTTTCTCCTTATGACTATTATTATTATGGCTATAACTGTTATTATTATCCTTAATACTATTATTATTATCGCTATAACTGTTATTATTTTTCTTGTTACTATTATTATTATCCCTATTCCTCTTGTCTTTCTCCTTATAACTGTTATTATTATCCTTAATACTATTATTATTATCGCTATAACTGTTATTATTATCCTTAATACTATTATTATTATCGCTATAACTGTTATTATTATTCATGTTACCATTATTATTATCCCTATTCCTCTTGTCTTTCTCCTTATAACTATTATTATTATCCTTATTATTATTATTATTATCGCTATAACAGTTATTATTATTCTTATTACTATTACTATTAACCGTATTCCTCATGTCTTTATCCTTATAACTATTATTATTATCCTTATTATTATTATTATTATTATTATCGCTATAACTGTTATTATTATCCTTATTACTATTAATATTATCGCTATAACTGTTATTATTATCCTTATTACTATTATTATTATCGCTATAACTGTTATTATTATTCTTATTACTATTACTATTATCCCTATACCTCTTGTATTTATCCTTATAACTATTATTATTATCCTTATTATTATTATTATTATCGCTATAACTGTTACTATTATTCTTATTACTATTACTATTATCCCTATTCCTCTTGTCTTTATCCTTATAACTATTATTATTATCCTTATTATTATTATTATTATCGCTATAACTGTTATTATTATTCTTGTTACTATTATTATTATCGCTATAACTGTTATTATTATTCTTATTACGATTGTTGCTATCCGTATTACTCTTGTCTTTATCCATACAACTATTATTATTAATCCTTACTACTATTATTATTATCGCTATAACTGTTATTATTATTCTTGTTACTATTATAATTATCCCTATGCCTTTTGTCTTTCTCCTTATAACTATTATTATTATCCTTATTATTATTATTATTATCGCTATAACTGTTGTTATTATTATTGTTACTATTATTATTATCCCTATTCCTCTTGTCTTTCTCCTTATAACTATTATTATTATCGCTATAACTGTTATTATTATTCTTATTACTATTACTATTATCCCTATTCCTCTTGTATTTATCCTTATAACTATTATTATTATCCTTATTATTATTATTATTATTATCGCTATAACTGTTACTATTATTCTTGTTACTATTATTATTATCCCTATTCCTCTTGTCTTTCTCCTTATAACTATCATTATTATCGCTATAACTGTTATTATTATCCTTAATACTATTCTTATTATCGCTATAACTGTTATTATTATTCTTGTTACTATTATTATTATCCCTATTCCTCTTGTCTTTCTCCTTATAACTATTATTATTATCCTTATTATTATTATTATTATCGCTATAACAGTTATTATTATTCTTATTACTATTACTATTAACCGTATTCCTCATGTCTTTATCCTTATAACTATTATTATTATCCTTATTATTATTATTATTATTATTATTATCGCTATAACTGTTATTATTATCCTTATTACTATTATTATTATCGCTATAACTGTTATTATTATTCTTATTACTATTACTATTATCCCTATACCTCTTGTATTTATCCTTATAACTATTATTATTATCCTTATTATTATTATTATTATCGCTATAACTGTTACTATTATTCTTATTACTATTACTATTATCCCTATTCCTCTTGTCTTTATCCTTATAACTATTATTATTATCCTTATTATTATTATTATTATCGCTATAACTGTTATTATTATTCTTGTTACTATTATTATTATCGCTATAACTGTTATTATTATTCTTATTACTATTGTTGCTATCCGTATTACTCTTGTCTTTATCCATATAACTATTATTATTAATCCTTATTACTATTATTATTATCGCTATAACTGTTATTATTATTCTTGTTACTATTATTATTATCCCTATTCCTTTTGTCTTTCTCCTTATAACTATTATTATTATCCTTATTATTATTATTATTATCGCTGTAACTGTTACTATTATTCTTGTTACTATTATTATTATCCCTATTCCTCTTGTCTTTCTCCTTATAACTATTATTATTATCGCTATAACTGTTATTATTATTCTTATTACTATTACTATTATCCCTATTCCTCTTGTATTTATCCTTATAACTATTATTATTATCCTTATTATTATAATTCTTATCGCTATAACTGTTACTATTATTCTTGTTTCTATTATTATTATCCCTATTCCTCTTGTCTTTCTCCTTATAACTATTATTATTATCCATATTATTATTATTATTATCGCTATAACTGTTATTATTATTCTTGTTACTATTATTATTATCGCTATAACTGTTATTATTATGGTTATTCTATTGTTACTATCCCTATTACTCTTGTCTTTATCCTTATAACTATTATTATTATCCTTATTACTATTATTATTATCGCTATAACCGGTATTATTATTCTTGTTACTATTATTACTGTCCGTATTACTCTTGCCTTTATCCTTAATACTATTATTATTATCGCTATAACTGTTATTATTATTCTTGTTACTACTATTATTATCCCTATTCCTCTTGTCTTTCTCCTGATAACTATCATAATTATCCTTAATACAATTATTATTATCGCTATAACTGTTATTATTATCCTTAATACTATTCTTATTATCGCTATAACTGTTATTATTATTCTTGTTACTATTATTATTATCCCTATTCCTCTTGTCTTTCTCCTTATAACTATTATTATTATCCTTATTATTATTATTATTATCGCTATAACAGTTATTATTATTCTTATTACTATTACTATTAACCGTATTCCTCATGTCTTTATCCTTATAACTATTATTATTATCCTTATTATTATTATTATTATTATTATTATTATCGCTATAACTGTTATTATTATCCTTATTACTATTATTATTATCGCTATAACTGTTATTATTATTCTTATTACTATTACTATTATCCCTATACCTCTTGTATTTATCCTTATAACTATTATTATTATCCTTATTATTATTATTATTATCGCTATAACTGTTACTATTATTCTTGTTACTATTATTATTATCCCTATTCCTCTTGTCTTTCCCCTTATAACTATTATTATTATCCTTATTATTATTATTATTATCGCTATAACTGTTATTATTTTTCTTGTTACTATTATTATTATCCCTATTCCTCTTGTCTTTCTCCTTATAACTGTTATTATTATCCTTAATACTATTATTATTATCGCTATAACTGTTATTATTATTCATGTTACCATTATTATTATCCCTATTCCTCTTGTCTTTCTCCTTATAACTATTATTATTATCCTTATTATTATTATTATTATCGCTATAACTGTTATTATTTTTCTTGTTACTATTATTATTATCCCTATTCCTCTTGTCTTTCTCCTTATAACTGTTATTATTATCCTTAATACTATTATTATTATCGCTATAACTGTTATTATTATCCTTAATACTATTATTATTATCGCTATAACTGTTATTATTATTCATGTTACCATTATTATTATCCCTATTCCTCTTGTCTTTCTCCTTATAACTATTATTATTATCCTTATTATTATTATTATTATCGCTATAACAGTTATTATTATTCTTATTACTATTACTATTAACCGTATTCCTCATGTCTTTATCCTTATAACTATTATTATTATCCTTATTATTATTATTATTATTATTATCGCTATAACTGTTATTAATATCCTTATTACTATTAATATTATCGCTATAACTGTTATTATTATTCTTGTTACTATTATTATTATCCCTATTCCTCTTGTCTTTCTCCTTATAACTATTATTATTATCGCTATAACTGTTATTATTATCCTTAATACTATTATTATTATCGCTATAACTGTTATTATTATTCTTGTTACTATTATTATTATCCCTATTCCTCTTGTCTTTCTCCTTATAACTATTATTATTATCCTTATTATTATTATTATTATCGCTATAACAGTTATTATTATTCTTATTACTATTACTATTAACCGTATTCCTCTTGTCTTTATCCTTATAACTATTATTATTATCCTTATTATTATTATTATTATTATCGCTATAACTGTTATTATTATCCTTAATACTATTATTATTATCGCTATAACTGTTATTATTATCCTTAATACTATTATTATTATCGCTATAACTGTTATTATTTTTCTTGTTACTATTATTATTATCCCTATTCCTCTTGTCTTTCTCCTTATAACTGTTATTATTATCCTTAATACTATTATTATTATCGCTATAACTGTTATTATTATCCTTAATACTATTATTATTATCGCTATAACTGTTATTATTATTCATGTTACCATTATTATTATCCCTATTCCTCTTGTCTTTCTCCTTATAACTATTATTATTATCCTTATTATTATTATTATTATCGCTATAACAGTTATTATTATTCTTATTACTATTACTATTAACCGTATTCCTCATGTCTTTATCCTTATAACTATTATTATTATCCTTATTATTATTATTATTATTATTATTATCGCTATAACTGTTATTATTATCCTTATTACTATTAATATTATCGCTATAACTGTTATTATTATTCTTGTTACTATTATTATTATCCCTATTCCTCTTGTCTTTCTCCTTATAACTATTATTATTATCCTTATTATTATTATTATTATCGCTATAACTGTTACTATTATTCTTGTTACTATTATTATTATCGCTATAACTGTTATTATTATTCTTATTACTATTGTTACTATCCGTATTACACCTGGCCTTTATCCTTAATACTATTATTATTACCGCTATAACTGTTATTATTATTCTTATTACTATTACTATTATCTCTATTCCTCTTGTATTTATCCTTATAACTATTATTATTATTCTTGTTACTATTATTATTATCCCTATTCCTCTTGTCTTTCTCCTTCTAACTGTTATTATTATCCTTAATACTATTATTATTATCGCTATACAAGTTATTATTATTCTTATTACTATTACTATTAACCGTATTCCTCATGTCTTTATCCTTATAACTATTATTATTATCCTTATTATTATTATTATTATTATTATCGCTATAACTGTTATTATTATCCTTATTACTATTAATATTATCGCTATAACTGTTATTATTATTCTTGTTACTATTATTATTATCCCTATTCCTCTTGTCTTTCTCCTTATAACTATTATTATTATCCTTATTATTATTATTATTATCGCTATAACTGTTACTATTATTCTTGTTACTATTATTATTATCCCTATTCCTCTTGTCTTTCTCCTTATAACTATTATTATTATCCTTATTATTATTATTATTATCGCTATAACTGTTATTATTATTCTTGTTACTATTATTATTATCGCTATAACTGTTATTATTATTCTTATTACTATTGTTACTATCCGTATTACACCTGGCCTTTATCCTTAATACTATTATTATTACCGCTATAACTGTTATTATTATTCTTATTACTATTACTATTATCTCTATTCCTCTTGTATTTATCCTTATAACTATTATTATTATTCTTGTTACTATTATTATTATCCCTATTCCTCTTGTCTTTCTCCTTATAACTATTGTTATTATCGCTATAACTGTTATTATTATCCTTAATACTATTATTATTATCGCTATAACTGTTATTATTATTCATGTTACCATTATTATTATCCCTATTCCTCTTGTCTTTCTCCTTATAACTATTATTATTATCCTTATTATTATTATTATTATCGATATAACAGTTATTATTATTCTTATTACTATTACTATTAACCGTATTCCTCATGTCTTTATCCTTATAACTATTATTATTATCCTTATTATTATTATTATTATTATTATCGCTATAACTGTTATTATTATCCTTATTACTATTAATATTATCGCTATAACTGTTATTATTATTCTTGTTACTATTATTATTATCCCTATTCCTCTTGTCTTTCTCCTTATAACTATTATTATTATCCTTATTATTATTATTATTATCGCTATAACTGTTATTATTATTCTTATTACTATTACTATTAACCGTATTCCTCTTGTCTTTATCTTTATAACTATTATTATTATCCTTATTATTATTATTATTATCGCTATAACTGTTGTTATTATTCTTGTTACTATTATTGTTATCCCTATTCCTCTTGTCTTTCTCCTTATAACTATTATTATTATCGCTATAACTGTTATTATTATTCTTATTACTATTACTATTATCCCTATTCCTCTTGTCTTTCTCCTTATAACTATTATTATTATCCTTATTATTATTATTATTATTATGGCTATAACTGTTATTATTATTCTTATTACTATTGTTGCTATCCGTATTACTCTTGTCTTTATCCATATAACTATTATTATTAATCCTTATTACTATTATTATTATCGCTATAACTGTTATTATTATTCTTATTACTATTACTATTATCCCTATTCCTCTTGTATTTATCCTTATAACTATTATTATTATCCTTATTATTATTATTATTATCGCTATAACTGTTACTATTATTCTTGTTACTATTATTATTATCCCTATTCCTCTTGTCTTTCTCCTTATAACTATTATTATTATCCTTATTATTATTATTATTATCGCTATAACTGTTATTATTATTCTTGTTACTATTATTATTATCGCTATAACTGTTATTATTATTCTTATTACTATTGTTACTATCCGTATTACACCTTGCCTTTATCCTTAATACTATTATTATTACCGCTATAACTGTTATTATTATTCTTATTACTATTACTATTATCTCTATTCCTCTTGTATTTATCCTTATAACTATTATTATTATTCTTGTTACTATTATTATTATCCCTATTCCTCTTGTCTTTCTCCTTATAACTATTATTATTATCCTTATTGTTATTATTCTTATCGCTATAACTGTTATTATTATTCTTATTACTATTACTATTAACCGTATTCCTCTTGTCTTTATCCTTATAACTATTATTATTATCCTTATTATTATTATTATTATTATCGCTATAACTGTTATTATTATTCTTGTTACTATTATTATTATCCCTATTCCTCTTGTCTTTCTCCTTATAACTATTATTATAATCCTTATTACTATTATTATTATCGCTATAACTGTTATTATTATTCTTGTTACTATTATTACTGTCCGTATTACTCTTGCCTTTATCCTTAATACTATTATTGTTACCGCTATAACTGTTATTATTATTCTTGTTACTATTATTATTATCCCTATTCCTCTTGTCTTTCTCCTTATAACTATTATTATTATCCTTATTGTTATTATTCTTATCGCTATAACTGTTATTATTATTCTTATTACTATTACTATTAACCGTATTCCTCTTGTCTTTATCCTTATAACTATTATTATTATCCTTATTATTATTATTATTATTATCGCTATAACTGTTATTATTATTCTTGTTACTATTATTATTATCGCTATAACTGTTATTATTATTCTTATTACTATTGTTGCTATCCGTATTACTCTTGTCTTTATCCATATAACTATTATTATTAATCCTTATTACTATTATTATTATCGCTATAACTGTGTGACGAGTACGTCACGAACGGTTACCGACGCACGCCGTCAGTCGCGCACCGTCAGCCGCGCACCGCGAGGTGGGGACCCCCCACCGAAAACCGATACTACCTCGATAGCGATCGATCAAAGGATCGATGAGTTGACTCGGGGCTTCGGCCCCGACAGGACCTCTCCGGAGGTCCTCTCCAAGGCGTCAAGGCGCTTATAGTCTGCGGATAGCCCCGGGCTAGGAGAGCTGGAGGCAAACGTCGGTGCGAAGGATAGACCTCGCATCGGGGTTAGCCGCGCCAACCCTCGGAGACTCCTAGACCGCTGTGGTGCGAAGGATAGACCTCGCTCCGCGGCAGGTGGAGTTACGAGTGAACGGTCAACCGGCTTCCCTATCCTGTGGATAGCCCCGGGGAAGGTAAGCCGTGGGCAGGCGTCGCGGCGACGGATAGTCCTCGCCGCGGGGCTCGCCAGACCGTCGGGGTTAGGCAGTCAACTCCCGGAACATCTCGGTCTCACGAATAACAGAAAGACTAGGCCAGAAGTGGCCATTACCCCGTGTGTTTTACTCTCCTCCCCTCCTCCTCCTCTCGACCGCGAGTAGTATTAAGGCCCGTCTTAGCTATAAGCACCGCGAACGCCGCGCCGGACGTCCCACCGACCGTACCGCGGACGCCGCGCCGGACGTCTCACCGACCGTACCGCGAACGACGCGCCGGACGTTCCCCCGTTTAGTTGTAAGCCCCGCGAGTACCGCACCGTTAGTGTATAAGTTAGATATAAGATATGCTGTACCCGTACGCCACCGTGCTAATTTCTATGTAATTCCGATGTAGACGACAGCGACCGTGGAGGGCAGGACCGACCCCCTCAAGGCCCCGGCAGCCGCGCCGGCGGAACCGTAGCGGAATAAAGTATAACTTAAGACTAATCTGCGTGTCGTTAGTTGCCTTCGAACTAGTCCCCTTCCCTCCCGCGACCGGCCTCCTCGCGAAGACCCTGGAAGGCTGAAGCGTCCAGCACCAGGGGGGCCCGCGAATCTCGCACACCGCCACGTCGCTACACGACGTGGCTGGAAAGCGAGACAAAGGAGCGTTACAACTGTTATTATTATTCTTATTACTATTACTATTATCCCTATTCCTCTTGTATTTATCCTTATAACTATTATTATTATCCTTATTATTATTATTATTATCGCTATAACTGTTACTATTATTCTTGTTACTATTATTATTATCCCTATTCCTCTTGTCTTTCTCCTTATAACTATTATTATTATCCTTATTATTATTATTATTATCGCTATAACTGTTGTTATTATTCTTGTTACTATTATTATTATCCCTATTCCTTTTGTCTTTCTGCTTATAACTATTATTATTATCGCTATAACTGTTATTATTATTCTTATTACTATTACTATTATCCCTATTCCTCTTGTCTTTCTCCTTATAACTATTATTATTATCCTTATTATTATTATTATTATTATGGCTATAACTGTTATTATTATTCTTATTACTATTGTTGCTATCCGTATTACTCTTGTCTTTATCCATATAACTATTATTATTAATCCTTATTACTATTATTATTATCGCTATAACTGTCATTATTATTCTTATTACTATTACTATTAGCCCTATTCCTCTTGTATTTATCCTTATAACTATTATTATTATCCTTATTATTATTATTATTATCGCTATAACTGTTACTATTATTCTTGTTACTATTATTATTATCCCTATTCCTCTTGACTTTCTCCTTATAACTATTATTATTATCCTTATTATTATTATTATTATCGCTATAACTGTTATTATTATTCTTGTTACTATTATTATTATCGCTATAACTGTTATTATTATTCTTATTACTATTGTTACTATCCGTATTACTCTTGCCTTTATCCTTAATACTATTATTATTACCGCTATAACTGTTATTATTATTCTTGTTACTATTATTATTATCCCTATTCCTCTTGTCTTTCTCCTTATAACTATTATTATTATCCTTATTATTATTATTATTATCGCTATAACTGTTGTTATTATTCTTGTTACTATTATTATTATCCCTATTCCTCTTGTCTTTCTGCTTATAACTATTATTATTATCGCTATAACTGTTATTATTATTCTTATTACTATTACTATTATCCCTATTCCTCTTGTCTTTCTCCTTATAACTATTATTATTATCCTTATTATTATTATTATTATTATGGCTATAACTGTTATTATTATTCTTATTACTATTGTTGCTATCCGTATTACTCTTGTCTTTATCCATATAACTATTATTATTAATCCTTATTACTATTATTATTATCGCTATAACTGTCATTATTATTCTTATTACTATTACTATTAGCCCTATTCCTCTTGTATTTATCCTTATAACTATTATTATTATCCTTATTATTATTATTATTATCGCTATAACTGTTACTATTATTCTTGTTACTATTATTATTATCCCTATTCCTCTTGACTTTCTCCTTATAACTATTATTATTATCCTTATTATTATTATTATTATCGCTATAACTGTTATTATTATTCTTGTTACTATTATTATTATCGCTATAACTGTTATTATTATTCTTATTACTATTGTTACTATCCGTATTACTCTTGCCTTTATCCTTAATACTATTATTATTACCGCTATAACTGTTATTATTATTCTTATTACTATTACTATTATCTCTATTCCTCTTGTATTTATCCTTATAACTATTATTATTATTCTTGTTACTATTATTATTATCCCTATTCCTCTTGTCTTTCTCCTTATAACTATTATTATAATCCTTATTACTATTATTATTATCGCTATAACTATTATTATTATTCTTGTTACTATTATTACTGTCCGTATTACTCTTGCCTTTATCCTTAATACTATTATTGTTACCGCTATAACTCTTATTATTATTCTTGTTACTATTATTATTATCCCTATTCCTCTTGTCTTTCTCCTTATAACTATTATTATTATCCTTATTATTATTATTCTTATCGCTATAACTGTTATTATTATTCTTATTACTATTACTATTAACCGTATTCCTCTTGTCTTTATCCTTATAACTATTATTATTATCCTTATTATTATTATTATTATTATCGCTATAACTGTTATTATTATTCTTGTTACTATTATTATTATCGCTATAACTGTTATTATTATTCTTATTACTATTACTATTATCCCTATTCCTCTTGTATTTATCCTTATAACTATTATTATTATCCTCATTATTATTATTATTATCGCTATAACTGTTACTATTATTCTTGTTACTATTATTATTATCCCTATTCCTCTTGTCCTTCTCCTTATAAATATTATTATTATCCTTATTATTATTATTATTATTATCGCTATAACTGTTGTTATTATTCTTGTTACTATTATTATTATCCCCATTCCTCTTGTCTTTCTCCTTATAACTATTATTATTATCGCTATAACTGTTATTATTATTCTTATTACTATTACTATTATCCCTATTCCTCTTGTATTTATCCTTATAACTATTATTATTATCCTTATTATTATTATTATTATTATCGCTATAACTGTTACTATTATTCTTGTTACTATTATTATTATCCCTATTCCTCTTGTATTTATCCTTATAACTATTATTATTATCCTCATTATTATTATTATTATCGCTATAACTGTTACTATTATTCTTGTTACTATTATTATTATCCCTATTCCTCTTGTCTTTCTCCTTATAACTATTATTATTATCCTTATTATTATTATTATTATCGCTACAACTGTTATTATTATTGTTATTACTATTATTATTATCGCTATTGCCCTTGTCTTTATCCTTATAACTATTATTATTATCGCTATAACTGTTATTATTATCCTTAATACTATAATTATTATCCCTATTCCTCTTGTCTTTCTCCTTATAACTATTATTATTATCGCTATAACTGTTATTATTATTCTTATTACTATTGTTACTATCCGTATTACTCTTGTCTTTATCCATATAACCATTATTATTAATCCTTTTTGCTATTATTATTATCGCTACAACTGTTATTATTATTGTTATTACTATTATTATTATCGCTATTGCCCTTGTCTTTATCCTTATAACTATTATTATTATCCTTATTACTATTATTATTATCGCTATAACTGTTATTATTATCCTTAATACTATTATTATTATCGCTATAACTGTTATTATTATTCTTATTGCTATTGTTGCTATCCATATTACTCTTGTCTTTATCCATATAACTATTATTATTAATCCTTATTACTATTATTATTATCGCTATAACTGTTATTATTATTCTTATTACTATTACTATTATCCCTATTCCTCTTGTATTTATCCTTATAACTATTATTATTATCCTTATTATTATTATTATTATCGCTATAACTGTTACTATTATTCTTGTTACTATTATTATTATCCCTATTCCTCTTGTCATTCTCCTTATAAATATTATTATTATCCTTATTATTATTATTATTATTATCGCTATAACTGTTGTTATTATTCTTGTTACTATTATTATTATCCCCATTCCTCTTGTCTTTCTCCTTATAACTATTATTATTATCGCTATAACTGTTATTATTATTCTTATTACTATTACTATTATCCCTATTCCTCTTGTATTTATCCTTATAACTATTATTATTATCCTTATTATTATTATTATTATTATCGCTATAACTGTTACTATTATTCTTGTTACTATTATTATTATCCCTATTCCTCTTGTCTTTCTCCTTATAATTATTATTATTATCCTCATTATTATTATTATTATCGCTACAACTGTTATTATTATTGTTATTACTATTATTATTATCGCTATTGCCCTTGTCTTTATCCTTATAACTATTATTATTATCGCTATAACTGTTATTATTATCCTTAATACTATTATTATTATCGCTATAACTGTTATTTTTATGGTTATTCTATTGTTACTATCCCTATTACTCTTGTCTTTATCCTTATAACTATTATTATTATCGCTAATAACTGTTATTATTATTCTTATTACTATTACTATTATCCCTATTCCTCTTGTATTTATCCTTATAACTATTATTATTATCCTCATTATTATTATTATTATCGCTATAACTGTTACTATTATTCTTGTTACTATTATTATTATCCCTATTCCTCTTGTCTTTCTCCTTATAACTATTATTATTATCCTTATTATTATTATTATTATTATTATCGCTACAACTGTTATTATTATTGTTATTACTATTATTATTATCGCTATTGCCCTTGTCTTTATCCTTATAACTATTGTTATTATCGCTATAACTGTTATTATTATCCTTAATACTATTATTATTATCGCTATAACTGTTATTTTTATGGTTATTCTATTGTTACTATCCCTATTACTCTTGTCTTTATCCTTATAACTATTATTATTATCGCTAATAACTGTTATTATTATTCTTATTACTATAATTATTATCCCTATTCCTCTTGTCTTTCTCCTTATAACTATTATTATTATCGCTATAACTGTTATTATTATTCTTATTACTATTGTTACTATCCGTATTACTCTTGTCTTTATCCATATAACTATTATTATTAATCCTTTTTGCTATTATTATTATCGCTACAACTGTTATTATTATTGTTATTACTATTATTATTATCGCTATTGCCCTTGTCTTTATCCTTATAACTATTATTATTATCCTTATTACTATTATTATTATCGCTATAACTGTTATTATTATCCTTAATACTATTATTATTATCGCTATATCTGTTATTATTATTCTTATTGCTATTGTTGCTATCCATATTACTCTTGTCTTTATCCATATAACTATTATTATTAATCCTTATTACTATTATTATTATCGCTATAACTGTTATTATTATTCTTATTACTATTACTATTATCCCTATTCCTCTTGTATTTATCCTTATAACTATTATTATTATCCTTATTATTATTATTATTATCGCTATAACTGTTACTATTATTCTTGTTACTATTATTATTATCCCTATTCCTCTTGTCCTTCTCCTTATAAATATTATTATTATCCTTATTATTATTATTATTATTATCGCTATAACTGTTGTTATTATTCTTGTTACTATTATTATTATCCCCATTCCTCTTGTCTTTCTCCTTATAACTATTATTATTATCGCTATAACTGTTATTATTATTCTTATTACTATTACTATTATCCCTATTCCTCTTGTATTTATCCTTATAACTATTATTATTATCCTTATTATTATTATTATTATTATCGCTATAACTGTTACTATTATTCTTGTTACTATTATTATTATCCCTATTCCTCTTGTCTTTCTCCTTATAACTATTATTATTATCCTCATTATTATTATTATTATCGCTACATCTGTTATTATTATTGTTATTACTATTATTATTATCGCTATTGCCCTTGTCTTTATCCTTATAACTATTATTATTATCGCTATAACTGTTATTATTATCCTTAATACTATTATTATTATCGCTATAACTGTTATTTTTATGGTTATTCTATTGTTACTATCCCTATTACTCTTGTCTTTATCCTTATAACTATTATTATTATCGCTAATAACTGTTATTATTATTCTTATTACTATAATTATTATCCCTATTCCTCTTGTCTTTCTCCTTATAACTATTATTATTATCGCTATAACTGTTATTATTATTCTTATTACTATTGTTACTATCCGTATTACTCTTGTCTTTATCCATATAACTATTATTATTAATCCTTTTTGCTATTATTATTATCGCTACAACTGTTATTATTATTGTTATTACTATTATTATTATCGCTATTGCCCTTGTCTTTATCCTTATAACTATTATTATTATCCTTATTACTATTATTATTATCGCTATAACTGTTATTATTATCCTTAATACTATTATTATTATCGCTATAACTGTTATTATTATTCTTATTGCTATTGTTGCTATCCATATTACTCTTGTCTTTATCCATATAACTATTATTATTAATCCTTATTACTATTATTATTATCGCTACAACTGTTATTATTATTCTTATTACTATTACTATTATCCCTATTCCTCTTGTATTTATCCTTATAACTATTATTATTATCCTTATTATTATTATTATTATCGCTATAACTGTTACTATTATTCTTGTTACTATTATTAGTATCCCTATTCCTCTTGTCCTTCTCCTTATAAATATTATTATTATCCTTATTATTATTATTATTATTATCGCTATAACTGTTACTATTATTCTTGTTACTATTATTATTATCCCTATTCCTCTTGTCTTTCTCCTTATAACTATTATTATTATCCTCATTATTATTATTATTATCGCTATAACTGTTATTATTATTCTTGTTACTATTATTATTATCGCTATAACTGTTATTATTATTCTTATTACTATTGTTACTATCCGTATTACTCTTGCCTTTATCCTTAATACTATTATTATTACCGCTATAACTGTCATTATTATTCTTATTACTATTACTATTATCCCTATTCCTCTTGTATTTATCCTTATAACTATTATTATTATCCTTATTATTATTATTATTATCGCTATAACTGTTACTATTATTCTTGTTACTATTATTATTATCCCTATTCCTCTTGTCTTTCTCCTTATAACTATTATTATAATCCTTATTACTATTATTATTATCGCTATAACTGTTATTATTATTCTTGTTACTATTATTACTGTCCGTATTACTCTTGCCTTTCTCCTTAATACTATTATTGTTACCGCTATAACTGTTATTATTATTCTTGTTACTATTATTATTATCCCTATTCCTCTTGTCCTTCTCCTTATAACTATTATTATTATCCTTATTATTATTATTCTTATCGCTATAACTGTTATTATTATTCTTATTACTATTACTATTAACCGTATTCCTCTTGTCTTTATCCTTATAACTATTATTTTTATCCTTATTATTATTATTATTATTATCGCTATAACTGTTATTATTATTCTTATTACTATTACTATTAACCGTATTCCTCTTGTCTTTATCCTTATAACTATTATTATTATCCTTATTATTATTATTATTATTATCGCTATAACTGTTATTATTATTCTTGTTACTATTATTATTATCGCTATAACTGTTATTATTATTCTTATTACTATTGTTGCTATCCGTATTACTCTTGTCTTTATCCATATAACTATTATTATTAATCCTTATTACTATTATTATTATCGCTATAACTGTTATTATTATTCTTATTACTATTACTATTATCCCTATTCCTCTTGTATTTATCCTTATAACTATTATTATTATCCTCATTATTATTATTATTATCGCTATAACTGTTACTATTATTCTTGTTACTATTATTATTATCCCTATTCCTCTTGTCTTTCTCCTTATAACTATTATTATTATCCTTATTATTATTATTATTATCGCTACAACTGTTATTATTATTGTTATTACTATTATTATTATCGCTATTGCCCTTGTCTTTATCCTTATAACTATTATTATTATCGCTATAACTGTTATTATTATCCTTAATACTATAATTATTATCCCTATTCCTCTTGTCTTTCTCCTTATAACTATTATTATTATCGCTATAACTGTTATTATTATTCTTATTACTATTGTTACTATCCGTATTACTCTTGTCTTTATCCATATAACCATTATTATTAATCCTTTTTGCTATTATTATTATCGCTACAACTGTTATTATTATTGTTATTACTATTATTATTATCGCTATTGCCCTTGTCTTTATCCTTATAACTATTATTATTATCCTTATTACTATTATTATTATCGCTATAACTGTTATTATTATCCTTAATACTATTATTATTATCGCTATAACTGTTATTATTATTCTTATTGCTATTGTTGCTATCCATATTACTCTTGTCTTTATCCATATAACTATTATTATTAATCCTTATTACTATTATTATTATCGCTATAACTGTTATTATTATTCTTATTACTATTACTATTATCCCTATTCCTCTTGTATTTATCCTTATAACTATTATTATTATCCTTATTATTATTATTATTATCGCTATAACTGTTACTATTATTCTTGTTACTATTATTATTATCCCTATTCCTCTTGTCATTCTCCTTATAAATATTATTATTATCCTTATTATTATTATTATTATTATCGCTATAACTGTTGTTATTATTCTTGTTACTATTATTATTATCCCCATTCCTCTTGTCTTTCTCCTTATAACTATTATTATTATCGCTATAACTGTTATTATTATTCTTATTACTATTACTATTATCCCTATTCCTCTTGTATTTATCCTTATAACTATTATTATTATCCTTATTATTATTATTATTATTATCGCTATAACTGTTACTATTATTCTTGTTACTATTATTTATTATCCCTATTCCTCTTGTCTTTCTCCTTATAATTATTATTATTATCCTCATTATTATTATTATTATCGCTACAACTGTTATTATTATTGTTATTACTATTATTATTATCGCTATTGCCCTTGTCTTTATCCTTATAACTATTATTATTATCGCTATAACTGTTATTATTATCCTTAATACTATTATTATTATCGCTATAACTGTTATTTTTATGGTTATTCTATTGTTACTATCCCTATTACTCTTGTCTTTATCCTTATAACTATTATATTATCGCTAATAACTGTTATTATTATTCTTATTACTATTACTATTATCCCTATTCCTCTTGTATTTATCCTTATAACTATTATTATTATCCTCATTATTATTATTATTATCGCTATAACTGTTACTATTATTCTTGTTACTATTATTATTATCCCTATTCCTCTTGTCTTTCTCCTTATAACTATTATTATTATCCTTATTATTATTATTATTATTATTATCGCTACAACTGTTATTATTATTGTTATTACTATTATTATTATCGCTATTGCCCTTGTCTTTATCCTTATAACTATTATTATTATCGCTATAACTGTTATTATTATCCTTAATACTATTTATTATCGCTATAACTGTTATTTTTATGGTTATTCTATTGTTACTATCCCTATTACTCTTGTCTTTATCCTTATAACTATTATTATTATCGCTAATAACTGTTATTATTATTCTTATTACTATAATTATTATCCCTATTCCTCTTGTCTTTCTCCTTATAACTATTATTATTATCGCTATAAACTGTTATTATTATTCTTATTACTATTGTTACTATCCGTATTACTCTTGTCTTTATCCATATAACTATTATTATTAATCCTTTTTGCTATTATTATTATCGCTACAACTGTTATTATTATTGTTATTACTATTATTATTATCGCTATTGCCCTTGTCTTTATCCTTATAACTATTATTATTATCCTTATTACTATTATTATTATCGCTATAACTGTTATTATTATCCTTAATACTATTATTATTATCGCTATATCTGTTATTATTATTCTTATTGCTATTGTTGCTATCCATATTACTCTTGTCTTTATCCATATAACTATTATTATTAATCCTTATTACTATTATTATTATCGCTATAACTGTTATTATTATTCTTATTACTATTACTATTATCCCTATTCCTCTTGTATTTATCCTTATAACTATTATTATTATCCTTATTATTATTATTATTATCGCTATAACTGTTACAATTATTCTTGTTACTATTATTATTATCCCTATTCCTCTTGTCCTTCTCCTTATAAATATTATTATTATCCTTATTATTATTATTATTATTATCGCTATAACTGTTGTTATTATTCTTGTTACTATAATATTATGCCCATTCCTCTTGTCTTTCTCCTTAAACTATTATTATTATCGCTATAACTGTTATTATTATTCTTATTACTATTACTATTATCCCTATTCCTCTTGTATTTATCCTTATAACTATTATTATTATCCTTATTATTATTATTATTATTATCGCTATAACTGTTACTATTATTCTTGTTACTATTATTATTATCCCTATTCCTCTTGTCTTTCTCCTTATAACTATTATTATTATCCTCATTATTATTATTATTATCGCTACAACTGTTATTATTATTCTTATTACTATTACTATTATCCATATTCCTCTTGTATTTATCCTTATACTATTATTATTATCCTTATTAATATTATTATTATCGCTATAACTGTTACTATTATTCTTGTTACTATTATTATTATCCCTATTCCTCTTGTCCTTCTCCTTATAAATATTATTATTATCCTTATTATTATTATTATTATTATCGCTATAACTGTTACTATTATTCTTGTTACTATTATTATTATCCCTATTCCTCTTGTCTTTCTCCTTATAACTATTATTATTATCCTCATTATTATTATTATTATCGCTATAACTGTTATTATTATTCTTGTTACTATTATTATTATCGCTATAACTGTTATTATTATTCTTATTACTATTGTTACTATCCGTATTACTCTTGCCTTTATCCTTAATACTATTATTATTACCGCTATAACTGTCATTATTATTCTTATTACAATTACTATTATCCCTATTCCTCTTGTATTTATCCTTATAAACTATTATCATTATCCTTATTATTATTAATATTATCGCTATAACTGTTACTATTATTCTTGTTACTATTATTATTATCCCTATTCCTCTTGTCTTTCTCCTTATAACTATTATTATAAATCCTTATTACTACTATTATTATCGCATAAACTGTTATTATTATTCTTGTTACTATTATTACTGTCCGTATTACTCTTGCCTTTCTCCTTAATACTATTATTGTTACCGCTATAACTGTTATTATTATTCTTGTTACTATTATTATTATCCCTATTCCTCTTGTCCTTCTCCTTATAACTATTATTATTATCCTTATTATTATTATTCTTATCGCTATAACTGTTATTATTATTCTTATTACTATTACTATTAACCGTATTCCTCTTGTCTTTATCCTTATAACTATTATTTTTATCCCTTATTATTATTATTATTATTATCGCTATAACTGTTATTATTATTCTTATTACTATTACTATTAACCGTATTCCTCTTGTCTTTATCCTTATAACTATTATTATTATCCTTATTAATTTTATTATTATTATCGCTATAACTGTTATTATTATTCTTGTTACTATTATTATTATCGCTATAACTGTTATTATTATTCTATTACTATTGTTGCTATCCGTATTACTCTTGTCTTTATCCATATAACTATTATTATTAATCCTTATTACTATTATTATTATCGCTATAAACTGTTATTATTATTCTTATTACTATTACTATTATCCCTATTCCTCTTGTATTTATCCTTATAACTATTATTATTATCCTTATTATTATTATTATTATCGCTATAACTGTTACTATTATTCTTGTTACTATTATTATTATCCCTATTCCTCTTGTCTTTCTCCTTATAACTATTATTATTATCCTTATTATAATTATTATTATCGCTACAACTGTTATTATTATTGTTATTACTATTATTATTATCGCTATTTGCCCTTGTCTTTATCCTTATAACTATTATCATTATCGCTATAACTGTTATTATTATCCTTAATACTATTATTATTATCGCTATAACTGTTATTTTTATGGTTATTCTATTGTTACTATCCCTATTACTCTTGTCTTTATCCTTATAACAATAATTATTATCGCTAATAACTGTTATTATTATTCTTATTACTATTATTATTATCCCTATTGGCCTTACCTTTATCCATATTACTATTATTATTATCGCTATAACTGTTATTATTATTCTTATTACTATTACTATTATCCCTATTCCTCTTGTATTTATCCTTATAACTATTATTATTATCCTTATTATTATTATTATTATCGCTATAACTGTTACTATTATTCTTGTTACTATTATTATTATCCCTATTCCTCTTGTCTTTCTCCTTATAACTATTATTATTATCCTTATTATTATTATTATTATCGCTATAACTGTTATTATTATTCTTGTTACTATTATTATTATCCCTATTCCTCTTGTCTTTTTCCTTATAACTATTATTATAATCCTTATAACTATTATTATTATCGCTATAACTGTTATTACTATTCTTGTTACTATTATTACTGTCCGTATTACTCTTGCCTTTTATCCTTAATACTATTAATGTTACCGCTATAACTGTTATTATTATTCTTGTTACTATTATTATTATCCCTATTCCTCTTGTCTTTCTCCTTATAACTATTATTATTACTCCTTATTATTATTATTCTTATCGCTATAACTGTTATTATTATTCTTATTACTATTACTATTAACCGTATTCCTCTTGTCTTTATCCTTATAACTATTATTATTATCCTTAATATTATTATTATTATTATCGCTATAACTGTTATTATTATTCTTGTTACTATTATTATTATCGCTATAACTGTTATTATTATTCTTATTACTATTGTTGCTATCCGTATTACTCTTGTCTTTATCCATATAACTATTATTATTAATCCTTATTACTATTATTATTATCGCTATAACTGTTATTATTATTCTTGTTACTATTATTATTATCCCTATTCCTCTTGTCTTTCTCCTTATAACTATTATTATATCGCTATAACTGATATTATTATTCTTATTACTATTGTAACTATCCCTATTACTCTTGTCTTTATCCTTATAACTATTATTATTATCGCTAATAACTGTTATTATTATTCTTATTACTATTATTATTATCCCTATGGCCTTGTCTTATCCTTACTACTATTATTATTATCCTTATTACTATTATTATTATCGCTATAACCGTTATTATTATGGTTATTCTATTGTTACTATCCGTATTACTCTTGTCTTTATGCATATAACTATTATTATTAATCCTTTTTGCTATTATTATTATCGCTACAACTGTTATTATTATTGGTATTACTATTATTATTATCGCTATTGCCCTTGTCTTTATCCTTATAACTATTATTATATATCCATATTACTATTATTATTATCGCTATAACTGTTATTATTATCCTTAATACTATTATTATTATCGCTATAACTGTTATTATTATTCTTATTGCTATTGTTGCTATCCATATTACTCTTGTCTTTATCCATATAACTATTATTATTAATCCTTATTACTATTATTATTATCGCTATAACTGTTATTATTATTCTTATTACTATTACTATTATCCCTATTCCTCTTGTATTTATCCTTATAC
>CAMAOC010000520.1:0-29379 GCA_945859555.1 Megachile ligniseca | reverse complement strand
CCGTATTACTCTTGCCTTTATCCTTATTACTATTATTATTATCGCTATAACTGTTATTATTATACCTATTACTATTATTACTATCCCTGTTCAAATTACTATTATTACTATCCTTATTACTATTATTATTATCGCTATATCTGTTATTATTATTCTTATTACTATTATTATTATCCCTATTCCTCATGTCTTCATCCTTATAACTATTATTATTATCCTTATTATTATTATTATTATCGCTATAACTGTTATTATTATCCTTATT
The DNA here is from genome assembly GCA_945859555.1 of Megachile ligniseca. Lineage (NCBI taxonomy): Eukaryota > Metazoa > Arthropoda > Insecta > Hymenoptera > Megachilidae > Megachile > Megachile ligniseca. The sequence goes on along the minus strand of CAMAOC010000520.1, from coordinate 29,114 downwards.
CTATTGTTACTATCCGTATTACTCTTGTCTTTATCCTGATAACTATTATTATTATCCTTATTATTATTATTATTATCGCTATAACTGTTATTATTTTCCTTATTCTATTGTTACTATCCGTATTACTCTTGCCTTTATCCTTATTACTATTATTATTATCGCTATAACTATTATTATTATTATCCTTATTACTATTATTCTTGTCGCTGTAACTGTTATTATTATCCTTATTCTATTGTTACTATGCGTATTACTCTTGTCTTTATCCTTATAACTATTATTATTATCCTTATTACTATTATTATTATCGCTATAACTATTATTATTTTCCTTATTACTATTATTATTATCGCTATAACAGTTATTATTATTCTTGTAACTATTATTATTATCGCTATAACTGTTATTAGTATTCTTATTACTATTATTATTATCCCTATTATTCTTGTCTTTATCCTTATAACTATTATTATTATCCTTATTATTATTATTATTATTATCGCTATGACTGTTATTATTATCCTTATTACTATTATTCTTGTCGCTATAACTATTATTATTATCCTTATTACTATTATTATTATCGCTATAACTGTTATTAGTATTCTTATTACTATTATTATTATCCCTATTATTCTTGTCTTTATCCTTATAACTATTATTATTATCCTTATTATTATTATTATTATTATTATCGCTATGACTGTTATTATTATCCTTATTACTATTATTATTATCGCTATAACTGTTATTATTATCCTTATTCTATTGTTACTATCCGTATTACTCTTGTCTTTATCCTGATAACTATTATTATTATCCTTATTATTATTATTATTATCGCTATAACTGTTATTATTTTCCTAATTCTATTGTTACTATCCGTATTACTCTTGCCTTTATCCTTATTACTATTATTATTATCGCTATAACTGTTATTATTATACCTGTTACTATTATTACTATCCCTATTAATATTACTATTATTCTTATCTCTATTCCTCTTGTCGTTATCCTTTTAACTATTATTATTATCATTATTACTATCATTATTATCGCTATAACTGTTATTAGTATTCTTATTACTATTATTATTATCCCTATTATTCTTGTCTTTATCCTTATAACTATTATTATTATCCTTATTATTATTATTATTAATATCGCTATGACTGTTATTATTATCCTTATTACTATTATTCTTGTCGCTATAACTGTTATTATTATCCATATTCTATTGATATATCCGTATTCCTCTTGTCTTTATCCTTATAACTATTATTATTATCGCTATAACTGTTATTAGTATTCTTATTACTATTATTATTATCCCTATTATTCTTGTCTTTATCCTTATAACTATTATTATAATCCTTATTACTATTATTATTATCGCTATAACTATTATTATTATCCTTATTACTATTATTATTATCGCTATAACTGTTATTATTATCCATATTCTATTGTTATATCCGTATTCCTCTTGTCTTTATCCTTATAAATATTATTATTATCCTTATTACTATTATTATTATTGCTATAAGTATTATTATTATCCTTATTACTATTATTATTATCGCTATAACTGTTATTATTATCCTTATTCTATTGTTACTATCCGTATTACTCTTGCCTTTATCCTTATTACTATTATTATTATCGCTATAACTGTTATTATTATTCTTATTACTATTATTATCATCCCTATTATTCTTGTCTTTATCCTTATAACTATTATTATTAACCTTATTACTATTATTATTATCGCTATAGCTGTTATTATTAACCTTATTACTATTATTATTATCGCTATAGCTGTTATTATTATCCTTACTACTATTATTTATATCGCTATAACAGTTATTATTATTCTAGTAACTATTATTATTATCGCTATAACTGTTATTATTATTCTTATTACTATTATTATTATCCATGTTCCTCATGTCTTCATCCTTATAACTATTATTATTATCCTTATTATTATTATTATTATCGCTATAACTGTTATTATTATCCTTATTCTATTGTTACTATCCGTATTACTCTTGCCTTTATCCTTATTACTATTATTATTATCGCTATAACTGTTATTATTATACCTATTACTATTATTACCATCCCTGTTCAAATTACTATTATTATTATCTCTATTCCTCTTGTCGTTATCCTTTTAACAATTATTATTATCCTTACTACTATTATTCTTGTCGCTGTAACTGTTATTATTATCAATATTCTATTGTTACTATCCGTATTACTCTTGTCTTTATCCGGATAACTATTATTACTATCCTTATTACTATTATTATTATCGCTATATCTGTTATTATTATTCTTATTACTATTATTATTATCCCTATTCCTCATGTCTTCATCCTTATAACTATTATTACTATCCTTATTACTATTATTATTATCGCTATAACTGTTATTATTATACCTATTACTATTATTACTATCCCTATTCCTATTACAATTATTATTATCTCTATTCCTCTTGTCGTTATCCTTATTACTATTATTATTATCCTTATTATTATTATTATTATTATCGCTATGACTGTTATTATTATCCTTATTACTATTATTATTATCGCTATGACTGTTATTATTATTCTTATTACTATTATTATCATCCCTATTATTCTTGTCCTTATCCTTATAACTATTATTATTAACCTTATTATTATTATTATTATCGCTATAGCTGTTATTATTAACCTTATTACTATTATTATTATCGCTATAGCTGTTATTATTATCCTTACTACTATTATTATTATCGCTATAACTGTTATTATTATTCTTGTAACTATTATTATTATCCCTATTCCTCATGTCTTCATCCTTATAACTATTATTACTATCCTTATTACTATTATTATTATCGCTATAACTGTTATTATTATCCTTAACTATTATTATTATCGCTACAACTATTATTATTAATCGTTATTACTATTATTATTATCGCTATAACTGTTATTATTATCCATATTCTATTGTTATATCCGTATTCCTCTTGTCTTTATCCATATAACTATTATTATTATCCTTATTACTATTATTATTATCGCTATAACTATTATTATTTTCCTTATTACTATTATTATTATCGCTATAACAGTTATTATTATTCTTGTAACTATTATTATTATGGCTATAACTGTTATTATTATACCTATTACTATTATTACTATCCCTGTTCAAATTACTATTATTATTATCTCTATTCCTCTTGTCGTTATCCTTTTAACTATTATTATTATCCTTACTACTATTATTCTTGTCGCTGTAACTGTTATTATTATCAATATTCTATTGTTACTATCCATATTACTCTTGTCTTTATCCGGATTTCTATTATTACTATCCTTATTACTATTATTATTATCGCTATATCTGTTATTATTATTCTTATTACTATTATTATTATCCCTATTCCTCATGTCTTCATCCTTATAACTATTATTATTATCCTTATTACTATTATTATTATCCCTATTCCTCGTGTCTTCATCCTTATAACTATTATTATTATCCTTATTATTATTATTATTATCGCTATAACTGTTATTATTATCCTTATTCTATTGTTACTCTCCGTATTACTCTTGTCTTTATCCTGATAACTATTATTAATATCCTTATTACTACTATTATTATCGCTATATCTGTTATTATTATTCTTATTACTATTATTATTATCTCTATTCCTCTTGTCGTTATCCTTTTAACTATTATTATTATCCTTATTACTATTATTATTATCGCTATAACTGTTATTAGTATTCTTATTACTATTACTATTATCCCTATTATTCTTGTCTTTATCCTTATAACAATTATTATTATCCTTATTACTATTATTCTTGTCGCTGTAACTGTTATTATTATCCTTATTCTATTGTTACTATGCGTATTCCTCTTGTCTTTATCCTTATAACTATTATTATTATCCTTATTACTATTATTATTATCGCTATAACTATTATTATTATCCTTATTACTATTATTATTATCGCTATAACAGTTATTATTATTCTTGTAACTATTATTATTATCGCTATAACTGTTATTATTATTCTTATTACTATTATTATTATCCCTATTCCTCATGTCTTCATCCTTATAACTATTATTATTATCCTTATTATTATTATTATAATATCGCTATAAGTATTATTATTATCCTTATTACTATTATTATTATCGCTATAACTGTTATTATTATCCTTATTCTATTGTTACTATCCGTATTACTCTTGCCTTTATCCTTATTACTATTATTATTATCGCTATAACTGTTATTATTATACCTATTACTATTATTACTATCCCTATTCCTATTCCTATTATTATTATCTCTATTCCTCTTGTCGTTATCCTTTGAACTATTATTATTATCCTTATTACTATTATTCTTGTCGCTGTAACTGTTATTATTATCCTTATTCTATTATTACTATCCTTATTGCTATTATTATGATCGCTATAACTGTTATTATTATTCTTATTACTAGTATTATTATCCCTATTCCTCATGTCTTCATCCTTATAACTATTATTATTATCCGTATTATTATTATTATTATCGCTATAACTGTTATTTTTATCCTTATTCTATTGTTACTATCCGTATTACTCTTGCCTTTATCCTTATTACTATTATTATTATCGCTATAACTGTTATTATTATTCTCATTACTATTATTATCATCCCTATTATTCTTGTCCTTATCCTTATAACTATTATTATTAACCTTATTATTATTATTATTATCGCTATAGCTGTTATTATTAACCTTATTACTATTATTATTATCGCTATAGCTGTTATTATTATCCTTACTACTATTATTATTATCGCTATAACTGTTATTATTATTCTTATTACTATTTTTATTATCCATGTTCCTCATGTCTTCATCCTTATAACTGTTATTATTATCCTTATTATTATTATTATTATCGCTATAACTGTTATTATTATCCTTATTCTATTGTTACTATCCGTATTACTCTTGCCTTTATCCTTATTACTATTATTATTATCGCAATAACTGTTATTATTATACCTATTACTATTATTACTATCCCTGTTCAAATTACTATTATTATTATCTCTATTCCTCTTGTCGTTATCCTTTTAACAATTATTATTATCCTTACTACTATTATTCTTGTCGCTGTAACTGTTATTATTATCAATATTCTATTGTTACTATCCGTATTACTCTTGTCTTTATCCGGATAACTATTATTACTATCCTTATTACTATTATTATTATCGCTATATCTGTTATTATTATTCTTATTACTATTATTATTATCCCTATTCCTCATGTCTTCATCCTTATAACTATTATTACTATCCTTATTACTATTATTATTATCGCTATATCTGTTATTATTATTCTTATTACTATTATTATTATCCCTATTCCTCATGTCTTCATCCTTATAACTATTATTATTATCCTTATTACTATTATTATTATCGCTATAACTGTTATTAGTATTCTTATTACTATTATTATTATCCCTATTATTCTTGTCTTTATCCTTATAACAATTATTATTATCCTTATTACTATAATTCTTGTCGCTGTAACTTTTATTATTATCCTAATTCTATTGTTACTATTCGTATTCCTCTTGTCTTTATCCTTATAACTATTATTATTATCCTTATTACTATTATTATTATCGCTATAACTATTATTATTATCCTTATTACTATTATTATTATCGCTATAACAGTTATTATTATTCTTGTAACTATTATTATTATCGCTATAACTGTTATTATTATTCTTATTACTATTATTATTATCCCTATTCCTCATGTCTTCGTCCTTATAACTATTATTATTATCCGTATTATTATTATTATTATCGCTATAACTGTTATTATTATTCTTATTCTATTGTTACTATCCGTATTACTCTTGCCTTTATCCTTATTACTATTATTATTATCGCTATAACTGTTATTATTATTCTTATTACTATTATTATCATCCCTATTATTCTTGTCCTTATCCTTATAACTATTATTATTAACCTTATTATTATTATTATTATCGCTATAGCTGTTATTATGAACCTTATTACTATTATTATTATCGCTATAGCTGTTATTATTATCCTTACTACTATTATTATTATCGCTATAACTGTTATTATTATTCTTATTACTATTTTTATTATCCATGTTCCTCATGTCTTCATCCTTATAACTATTATTATTATCCTTATTATTATTATTATTATCGCTATAACTGTTATTATTATCCTTATTCTATTGTTACTATCCGTATTACTCTTGCCTTTATCCTTATTACTATTATTATTATCGCTATAACTGTTATTATTATACCTATTACTATTATTACTATCCCTGTTCAAATTACTATTATTATTATCTCTATTCCTCTTGTCGTTATCCTTTTAACTATTATTATTATCCTTACTACTATTATTCTTGTCGCTGTAACTGTTATTATTATCAATATTCTATTGTTACTATCCGTATTACTCTTGTCTTTATCCGGATAACTATTATTACTATCCTTATTACTATTATTATTATCGCTATATCTGTTATTATTATTCTTATTACTATTATTATTATCCCTATTCCTCATGTCTTCATCCTTATAACTATTATTACTATCCTTATTACTATTATTATTATCGCTATAACTGTTATTATTATACCTATTACTATTATTACTATCCCTATTCCTATTACAATTATTATTATCTCTATTCCTCTTGTCGTTATCCTTATTACTATTATTATTATCGCTATAACTGTTATTATTATACCTATTACTATTATTACTATCCCTATTCCTATTACAATTATTATTATCTCTATTCCTCTTGTCGTTATCCTTATTACTATTATTATTATCCTTATTATTATTATTATTATTATCGCTATGACTGTTATTATTATCCTTATTACTATTATTATTATCGCTATGACTGTTATTATTATCCTTATTACTATTATTATTATCGCTATATCTGTTATTATTATCCTTAACTATTATTATTATCGCTACAACTATTATTATTAATCGTTATTACTATTATTATTATCGCTATAACTGTTATTATTATCCATATTGTATTGTTATATCCGTATTCCTCTTGTCTTTATCCATATAACTATTATTATTATCCTTATTACTATTATTATTATCGCTATAACTATTATTATTTTCCTTATTACTATTATTATTATCGCTATAACAGTTATTATTATTCTTGTAACTATTATTATTATCCCTATTCCTCATGTCTTCATCCTTATAACTATTATTACTATCCTTATTACTATTATTATTATCGCTATAACTGTTATTATTATCCTTAACTATTATTATTATCGCTACAACTATTATTATTAATCGTTATTACTATTATTATTATCGCTATAACTGTTATTATTATCCATATTCTATTGTTATATCCGTATTCCTCTTGTCTTTATCCATATAACTATTATTATTATCCTTATTACTATTATTATTATCGCTATAACTATTATTATTTTCCTTATTACTATTATTATTATCGCTATAACAGTTATTATTATTCTTGTAACTATTATTATTATGGCTATAACTGTTATTATTATACCTATTACTATTATTACTATCCCTGTTCAAATTACTATTATTATTATCTCTATTCCTCTTGTCGTTATCCTTTTAACTATTATTATTATCCTTACTACTATTATTCTTGTCGCTGTAACTGTTATTATTATCAATATTCTATTGTTACTATCCATATTACTCTTGTCTTTATCCGGATTTCTATTATTACTATCCTTATTACTATTATTATTATCGCTATATCTGTTATTATTATTCTTATTACTATTATTATTATCCCTATTCCTCATGTCTTCATCCTTATAACTATTATTATTATCCTTATTACTATTATTATTATCCCTATTCCTCGTGTCTTCATCCTTATAACTATTATTATTATCCTTATTATTATTATTATTATCGCTATAACTGTTATTATTATCCTTATTCTATTGTTACTCTCCGTATTACTCTTGTCTTTATCCTGATAACTATTATTAATATCCTTATTACTACTATTATTATCGCTATATCTGTTATTATTATTCTTATTACTATTATTATTATCTCTATTCCTCTTGTCGTTATCCTTTTAACTATTATTATTATCCTTATTACTATTATTATTATCGCTATAACTGTTATTAGTATTCTTATTACTATTACTATTATCCCTATTATTCTTGTCTTTATCCTTATAACAATTATTATTATCCTTATTACTATTATTCTTGTCGCTGTAACTGTTATTATTATCCTTATTGTTAGAAAGTCTAATAGAAAAGTAATAATTTCGCGTGTTGAATATACGGCAGACGCGTAGAGACTGGTGCGTGAACAAGGAAAAACAAAAGAGCATATCGGCAAACGCAACGCATAACTGCCAAACTGTACGTTCACGCTCACGCACACACACACATACACAGCAAACTGCGAACAAAGGATTTTATAACGGAAATTTGACTATGTCTAACACGCCCTCCTCAAATTTCGCGTTTTTCTAACTCCTAACAGTGTCTTAAACCCACACTCTGTACGTGTTTGAAATGCGCCGGCCCCGGTAGCGGTTTTGTAAACATATCCGCCGGCATACTCTCTGTCGGTACGTACTCCAAATCGAACTGCTTATTCTTAAATGCGTTACGAACGAAATGATACCGCGTAGCGATGTGTTTTGTACGCGAATGACAAACCGCATTTTCAGCTATAGCTTTTGCACCGCGATTATCTGTACCGATCGTCACACGGGACAATTCAGGCATTTTCATCTCAAGCATTAGATTTCGTAAATACACGGCTTCTCTAGAAGTCTCTGATAACGCAACATACTCGGCCTCTGTTGTCGAAATCGCAACACTTTTCTGTTTACACGATCGCCACGTTATCGCCGCACCACTTAATACAAAAACATATCCCGTATACGATATTCTGTCTCTTACATCGGCCGCGTGATCCGCATCCGAATAACCGAGGATTCCATATGCGTTTTTCTTATAAACTAGTCCCAAGTCTTTTGTACCTTGCAAATATCGTAAAACTCGTTTCGCCGCGGACCAATGCTCCCCGCTATACTTTGTATTAAATTGCGCCAATCTATTTACAGTGAACGAGATATCCGGTCGCGTAGCCACAGCCAAATACATCAATGAACCTATTAATTGTCTGTACGGCTTTTCCTTTTGATCTTCATTTGTACGCTGCGCTCCGACCGGCAGATTTGTCCCTGGTATACCGGGTGTGTTCACAGGCTTCGACTCATCCATGTTAAACCGTTTTAATAAATCTTTTATGTATCTTTCCTGACTTAGTCGAATTTCGCCCCCCTTTTGTTTAATATCTATACCAAGACAACAACTTGCGAGACTCAAATCTTTAATATTAAACGCTTCGTTCAATCCTTCACAAATTTCTCGCAATCTTCTCTCACTCTTTGACGCATACAAAATATCATCGACATACACAACCAGAAAAGTACGTTCTTTCTCATTCGCATCAAAATAAAAACACGTATCATTCGCAGCTGATGTCAGTCCTAAGTTTTTCAGTACTTCATCGAGTCTTTTACTCCACTGACGACCAGCTTGTCGCAAACCATATAACGCTTTATTTAAACGGCACACTTTATCACCTTCACGCAAAACACGTAGCATATCATGAGCCTTTGCACCCACTTCACTATTTGCACCATCTTCACGAATTATCTCGTACAGCGACTCTTCTATGTACTCCGGTAGCTCCATGAATATTTCTTCGTCCAATTCTCCGTTCAGGTACGCGGCGACTACATCCAATTGATGAATTTTTAGATTTTCTCTCGCTGCCAGCGCCATTAGCAATCTTACAGAATCTAGACGAGCTACAGGTGCAAAAGTTTCGGCAAAATCAATTCCCTTACGTTGGGTGAATCCTCGCGCCACTACTCTTGCTTTTCTACGTTCCAGGTTTCCATCTGATTTCATTTTATTTCGTAGAACAATTTTGCATGTAATAACTTTTCTATTTTTCGGTCGCTCAACCAATGTCCACGTGTCATGTTTTATTAACACTCTAATTTCCTCAGCGATTGCTGCTAACCATTTTTCGGAATCTTCGCCGTTCATCGCACCCTTTAACGATGGACCGATCAAGTTTGCCATCTCCATCGCTTGCAATGGATCATCCGTAACGTCCAAGAACACGTCATCGTCTGTATCGGAGTCATTTTCCGTACTGGAGTTGTCCTCCCTCGGCTCATTTTCGCCGTTCTCGGGCTCCTCGCGTGATCCTCGAGTTTCGTCGGGAACAGATCTTAAATGGTACATCTTTTTCGGTCTCCCCCGATTACCTGTACGCAGTATCTTTGGTCTTCCCGCTCCTCGAACTAAACGCGACGGTGACGATGGTTCCATGGCCGGATCGTCGGCGCCATGCGATACCGGGTGAACGGGTTGTGTCATAGGTCGCTCATCGTCTTCGTTCAGGCGTTCCGGCTGATTTATCTGTAGCTCGATCAAACCTTCTTTTTCTTCATCAAGCTTCTCCGTTGTCCCGTTGGTGTCTTCGGCCTCTCTTTCTGCTTCCACCAACCCTTCTTCAAGAAATTTTACATCTCTAGTTACTACAACCTTTTTATCTTCCGGAACGTACACGCGATACCCCTTGGACTCTTCAGAATAGCCAATTAGTACGCCCTCCTTCGATCTGGGCTCAAATTTTCCTCTGCCTGGCTCCTTCTGTAGAACGTACGCTTTTGCACCATACACTTTTAAATTACTCAAGTCCGGTATACGCTTGTACCAATACTCATACGGAGTATGGCCTTCGAGACTCGCCGTCGGGCAACGATTTCGCAAATAATTCGACGCGGCAAGTGTTTCCGCCCAAAACGCACCACTCAGTCCCGTCTGTGTGAGCAGACAACGCGCCATATCTACGAGAGTCCGATTCTTTCGTTCCGCAACGCCGTTCTGCTGCGGCGTGTGAACCACGGTCAAACGTCGACGGATACCGCTTTCATTCAGAAATTCATCGAATTCGCGATTGCAATATTCACGCCCGTTATCTGTCATTAGATATTTTATTTTCTTACCGGTCTGGTTTTCAACCCGTGCCTTGTACACTTTGAACGCTCGTAACACGTCACCTTTATTTTGAAGGAAGAATACTTCGCACCACCTACTATAATCGTCGATAAAAGTAACGAAGTATCGCGCGCGCCTAAATGACTCCGTTCTTGACGGTCCCCACACATCCGAGTGCACAATATTCAACACTTCCGAACTCCGTTGAGAACCTTTTGGAAACGGCAACACTGTCATTTTTCCGCGCAAGCACACATCACACGGCTGAGACCGTTTTTCACTGCTAATACACATGCCGGTTGCTAATCCTTCTTTCGATAGCTTGAGAACGTCACGCACATTTAAATGTCCTAATCTACGATGCCACACATCTATATTTACAGCACTAATGTTTTTATTCACAAGATTTGCCCGCTCGAGTTTCTCACAGAAATAATACAGATTTCCTTCGCGCTCAGCTAAGAGTTTTATTTCTCCGTTCTTTCCGCGCACAATTGCTCTATCTTTTTCGAATAAAACTGTATGACCATAGTCTGTGATTTTCGCGACTGATAATAAATTTGTGCGTAACTTATTTACTACTAACACGTCATTGAGCGTCACTGACATCGTTTGTTTTCCGTCCGTCGTTACAATGCTCGCCGTACCCCGCGCGTCTACGCTAATTTTCGCATCACTGGCCAATAACAATTTTTCCTTTCCGACGGTCGCATTCATGCTTCGAAGGAGAGTTTCATCGTTGCACATATGTGATGTACAACCACTGTCTAAACACCAGCGTCTTTTAGCAACACTTTCGCGGACGCGTAACACTTCTTCCGACGGAACCACCTGAAACGCATTTTCTGTGCTTTCGACTTTCGATGACGATTCGCGCTTTATATTCTCACGCGAACCTTTTGAAGGACATTCCGAAGCCTTATGCCCAACACAATGACACTTGAAACACTTAAAACGAAAAGTTTTATTTTCTTGTCCTGTGCGTTCAGTCATTTGACGGAAATTTTCTTTCTTTCGACCTCCGCGGCCCCCTTGAAATCTTTCCCGACCTTTCTGCACCCACATTGCTTCGGATTTTTCATCGTCCTTCTGCTGAGTTCTTGAATCGTGTTCTTCAAGAACTTTTTGTCTTATGATTTCAGCGCTCGGCACAGTGTCACGCGATTCCATTGTGCATTTCAATATAGCGAAACTCGGCGGCAAACTGTTCAAAAGCATATAAGATAATAGTTCTGGATTTATAGGAATATCCAACGATTCCAACTGCGCTGTGACGTCGAAAAATTCCATCAATTGCGTGCGAAGATCTACGCTTTCGACCATCTTGAACGTTGAAATGCGTTTCAGCAAGCTTGATTTCTTCACAGGTCCCGTCGATGCAAATTCCGACTTCAACCTACTCCAAACTTGCGCCGCTGTATCCAACCCTTTTACTAATCGCAATAAACTCGGATCAATTGCGATTATCAAATCTGCCCTTGCTTTCGCGTCTTCGTCATCCCACTTTTCCTGATCGATCTTGAGCTGCTCTTCTGTTAAACCTGCTTTCATTGTCGGCCTAGGTATTTTACCGTTGACAAATTTCCAGGTACCGTTCTTTACGGTCACAGCTTCCATTTGCACTACACAACTATCGTAGTTATCCTTTGTAAGTGGCCTGATATTGAATGTTGACGACGCCATCTTGAAATCTCTACAACACTTTAACAATTATCACTTTAACTATTACTTTAACTTAACTCGCCTCTCGTCTAAAGATCTGGGCCCATAACCTGTTAGAAAGTCTAATAGAAAAGTAATAATTTCGCGTGTTGAATATACGGCAGACGCGTAGAGACTGGTGCGTGAACAAGGAAAAACAAAAGAGCATATCGGCAAACGCAACGCATAACTGCCAAACTGTACGTTCACGCTCACGCACACACACACATACACAGCAAACTGCGAACAAAGGATTTTATAACGGAAATTTGACTATGTCTAACACTTATTCTATTGTTACTATCCGTATTACTCATGTCTTTATCCTGATAACTATTATTACGATCGTTATTACTATTATTATTATCGCTATATCTGTTATTATTATTCTTATTACTATTATTATTATCCTTATTACTATTATTATTATCGCTATAACTGTTATTATTATCCTTAACTATTATTATTATCGCTACAACTATTATTATTAATCGTTATTACTATTATTATTATCGCTATAACTGTTATTATTATCCATATTCTATTGTTATATCCGTATTCCTCTTGTCTTTATCCATATAACTATTATTATTATCCTTATTACTATTATTATTATCGCTATAACTATTATTATTTTCCTTATTACTATTATTATTATCGCTATAACAGTTATTATTATTCTTGTAACTATTATTATTATCGCTATAACTGTTATTATTATTCTTATTACTATTATTATTATCCTTATTATTATTATTATTATTATCGCTATAACTGTTATTATTATCCTTAACTATTATTATTATCGCTACAACTATTATTATTAATCGTTATTACTATTATTATTATCGCTATAACTGTTATTATTATCCATATTCTATTGTTATATAAGTATTCCTCTTGTCTTTATCCTTATAACTATTATTATTATCCTTATTACTATTATTATTATCGCTGTAACTATTATTATTATCCTTATTACTCTTATTATTATCGCTATAACAGTTATTATTATTCTTGTAACTATTATTATTATCCCTATAACTGTTATTATTATTCTTATTACTATTATTAGTATTCCTATTCCTCATGTCTTCATCCTTATAACTATTATTATTATCCTTATTATTATTATTATTATCGCTATAACTGTTATTATTATGCTTATTCTATTGTTACTATCCGTATTACTCTTGCCTTTATCCTTATTACTATTATTATTATCGCTATAACTGTTATTATTATACCTATTACTATTATTACTATCCCTGTACCTATTACTATTATTATTATCTCTATTCCTCTTGTCGTTATCCTTTTAACTATTATTATTATCCTTATTACTATTATTCTTGTCGCTATAACTGTTATTATTATCCATATTCTATTGATATATCCGTATTCCTCTTGTCTTTATCCTTATAACTATTATTATTATCCTTATTACTATTATTATTATCGCTATAACTATTATTATTATCCTTATTACTATTATTATTATCGCTATAACTGTTATTAGTATTCTTATTACTATTATTATTATCCCTATTATTCTTGTCTTTATCCTTATTTCTATTATTATTATCGCTATAACTGTTATTATTATCCTTATTCTATTGTTACTATCCGTATTACTCTTGTCTTTATCCTGATAACTATTATTATTATCCTTATTATTATTATTATTATCGCTATAACTGTTATTATTATCCTTATTCTATTGTTACTATCCGTATTACTCTTGCCTTTATCCTTATTACTATTATTATTATCGCTATAACTATTATTATTATTATCCTTATTATTATAATTATTATCGCTATAACTGTTATTATTATCCTTATTCTATTGTTACTATCCGTATTACTCTTGCCTTTATTCTTATTACTATTATTATTATCGCTATAACTGTTATTATTATACCTATTACTATTATTACTATCCCTATTCCTATTACTATTATTATTATCTCTATTCCTCTTGTCGATATCCTTTTAACTATTATTATTATCCTTATTACGATTATTCTTGTCGCTGTAACTGTTATTATTATCCTTATACTATTGTTACTATCCGTATTACTCTTGCCTTTATCCTTATTACTATTATTATTATCGCTATAACTGTTATTATTATACCTATTACTATTATTACTATCCCTATACCTATTACTATTATTATTATCTCTATTCCTCTTGTCGTTATCCTTTTAACTATTATTATTATCCTTATTACTATTATTATTATCGTTATAACTGTTATTAGCATTCTTATTACTATTATTATTATCCCTATTATTCTTGTCGCTGTAACTGTTATTATTATCCTTATTCTATTGTTACTATCCGTATTACTCTTGTCTTTATCCTGATAACTATTATTACTATCCTTATTACTATTATTATTATCGCTATAACTGTTATTAGTATTCTTATTACTATTATTATTATCCCTATTCCTCATGTCTTCATCCTTATAACTATTATTATTATCCTTATTACTATTATTATTATCGCTATATATCTGTTATTATTATCCTTATTCTATTGTTACTATCCGTATTACTCTTGTCTTTATCCTGATAACTATTATTATTATCCTTATTATTATTATTATTATCGCTATAACTGTTATTATTATCCTTATTCTATTGTTACTATCCGTATTACTCTTGCCTTTATCCTTATTACTATTATTATTATCGCTATAACTATTATTATTATTATCCTTATTATTATTATTATTATTATCGCTATAACTGTTATTATTATCCTTATTCTATTGTTACTATCCGTATTACTCTTGCCTTTATCCTTATTACTATTATTATTATCGCTATAACTGTTATTATTATACCTATTACTATTATTACTATCCCTATTCCTATTACTATTATTATTATCTCTATTCCTCTTGTCGTTATCCTTTTAACTATTATTATTATCCTTATTACGATTATTCTTGTCGCTGTAACTGTTATTATTATCCTTATACTATTGTTACTATCCGTATTACTCTTGCCTTTATCCTTATTACTATTATTATTATCGCTATAACTGTTATTATTATACCTATTACTATTATTACTATCCCTATTCCTATTACTATTATTATTATCTCTATTCCTCTTGTCGTTATCCTTTTAACTATTATTATTATCCTTATTACTGTTATTATTATCGCTATAACTGTTATTAGCATTCTTATTACTATTATTATTATCCCTATTATTCTTGTCTTTATCCTTATAACTATTACTATTATGCTTATTATTATTATTATTATTATCGCTATAACTATTATTATTATCCTTATTACTATTATTCTTGTCGCTGTAACTGTTATTATTATCCTTATTCTATTGTTACTATCCGTATTACTCTTGTCTTTATCCTGATAACTATTATTACTATCCTTATTACTATTATTATTATCGCTATAACTGTCATTAGTATTCTTATTACTATTATTATTATCCCTATTCCTCATGTCTTCATCCTTATAACTATTATTATTATCCTTATTACTATTATTATTATCGCTATATATCTGTTATTATTATCCTTATTCTATTGTTACTATCCGTATTACTCTTGTCTTTATCCTGATAACTATTATTACGATCCTTATTACTATTATTATTATCGCTATAACTATTATTATTATCCTTATGACTATTATTACTATCGCTATAACTGTTATTATTATCCTTATTCTATTGTTACTATCCGTATTACTCTTGCCTTTATCCTTATTACTATTATTACTATCCCTATTCCTATTACTATTATTATTATCTCCATTCCTCTTGTCGTTATCCTTTTAACTATTATTATTATCCTTATTACTATTATTCTTGTCGCTGTAACTGTTATTATTATCCTTATTCTATTGTTACTATCCGCATTACTCTTGTCTTTATCCTGATAACTATTATTACTATCCTTATTACTATTATTATTATCGCTATAACTGTTATTAGTATTCTTATTACTATTATTATTATCCCTATTCCTCATGTCTTCATCCTTATAACTATTATTATTATCCTTATTACTATTATTATTATCGCTATAACTGTTATTAGTATTCTTATTACTATTATTATTATCCCTATTATTCTTGTCTTTATCCTTATAACTATTATTATTATGCTTATTATTATTATTATTATTATCGCTATGACTGTTATTATTATCCTTATTACTATTATTCTTGTCGCTGTAACTGTTATTATTATCCTTATTCTATTGTTACTATCCGTATTACTCTTGTCTTTATCCTGATAACTATTATTACGATCCTTATTACTATTATTATTATCGCTATAACTATTATTATTATCCTTGTGACTATTATTATTATCTCTATAACTGTTATTATTACCCTTATTCTATTGTTACTATCCGTATTACTCTTGCCTTTATCCTTATTACTATTATGATTATCGCTATAACTGTTATTATTGTACCTATTACTATTATTACTATCCCTGTTCCTATTACTATTATCATTATCTCTATTCCTCTTCTCATTATCCTTTTAACTATTATTATTATCCTTACTACTATTATTCTTTTCGCTGTAACTGTTATTATTATCCTTATTCTATTGTTACTATCCGTATTACTCTTGTCTTTATCCTGATGACTATTATTACTATCCTTATTACTATTATTATTATCGCTATATCCGTTATTATTATTCTTATTACTATTATTATTATCCTTATTATTATTATTATTATTATCGCTATGACTGTTATTATTATCCTTATTCTATTGTTACTATCCGTATTACTCTTGTCTTTATCCTGATAACTATTATTACGATCCTTATTACTATTATTATTATCGATATAACTATTATTATTATCCTTACTACTATTATTCTTGTCGTTGTAACTGTTATTATTATCCTTATTCTATTGTTACTATCCGTATTACTCTTGTCTTTATCCTGATAACCATTATTACAATCCTTATTACTATTATTATTATCGCTATAACTGTCATTATTATTCTTATTACTATTATTATTATCCCTATTCCTCATGTCTTCATCCTTATAACTACTATTATTATCGCTATAACTGTTATTATTATCCTTATTCTATTGTTACTATCCGTATTACTCTTGCCTTTATCCTTATTACTATTATTATTATCGCTATAACTGTTATTATTATACCTATTACTATTATTACTATCCCTATACCTATTACTATTATTATTATCTCTATTCCTCTTGTCGTTATCCTTTTAACTATTATTATTATCCTTATTACTATTATTATTATCGCTATAACTGTTATTATTATCCTTATTCTATTGTTACTATCCGTATTACTCTTGCCTTTATCCTTATTACTATTATTATTATCGCTATAACTGTTATTATTATACCTATTACTATTATTACTATCCCTATTCCTATTACAATTATTATTATCTCTATTCCTCTTGTCGTTATCCTTATTACTATTATTATTATCCTTATTATTATTATTATTATTATCGCTATGACTGTTATTATTATCCTTATTACTATTATTCTTGTCGCTGTAACTGTTATTATTATCCTTATTCTATTGTTACTATCCGTATTACTCTTGTCTTTATCCTGATAACTATTATTACTATCCTTATAACTATTATTATTAACCTTATTACTATTATTATTATCTCTATAGCTGTTATTATTAACCTTATTACTATTATTATTATTGCTACAGCTTTTATTATTATCCTTACTACTATTATTTATATCGCTATAACAGTTATTATTATTCTTGTAACTATTATTATTATCGCTATAACTGTTATTATTATTCTTATTACTATTATTATTATCCCTATTCCTCATGTCTTCATCCTTATAACTATTATTATTATCCTTATTATTATTATTATTATCGCTATAACTGTTATTATTATGCTTATTCTATTGTTACTATCCGTATTACTCTTGCCTTTATCCTTATTACTATTATTATTATCGCTATAACTGTTATTATTATACCTATTACTATTATTACTATCCCTGTTCAAATTACTATTATTATTATCTCTATTCCTGTTGTCGTTATCCTTTTAACTATTATTATTATCCTTATTACTATTATTATTATCGCTATAACTGTTATTAGTATTCTTATTACTATTACTATTATCCCTATTATTCTTGCCTTTATCCTTATAACAATTATTATTATCCTTATTACTATTATTCTTGTCGCTGTAACTGTTATTATTATCCTTATTCTATTGTTACTATCCGTATTACTCTTGTCTTTATCCTGATAACTATTATTACTATCCTTATAACTATTATTATTAACCTTATTACTATTATTATTATCGCTATAGCTGTTATTATTAACCTTATTACTATTATTATTATCGCTACAGCTTTTATTATTATCCTTACTACTATTATTTATATCGCTATAACAGTTATTATTATTCTTGTAACTATTATTATTATCGCTATAACTGTTATTATTATTCTTATTACTATTATTATTATCCTTATTACTATTATTATTATCGCTATAACTATTATTATTATCCTTATTACTCTTATTATTATCGGTATAACAGTTATTATTATTCTTGTAACTATTATTATTATCGCTATAACTGTTATTATTATTCTTATTACTATTATTATTATCCCTATTCCTCATGTCTTCATCCTTACAACTATTATTATTATCCTTATTACTATTATTATTATCGCTATAACTGTTATTATTATCCTTATTCTATTGTTACTATCCGTATTACTCTTGCCTTTATCCTTATTACTGTTATTATTATCGCTATAACTGTTATTATTATACCTTTTACTATTATTACTATCCCTATTCCTATTACAATTATTATTATCTCTATTCCTCTTGTCGTTATCCTTATTACTATTATTATTATCCTTATTATTATTATTATTATTATCGCTATGACTGTTATTATTATCCTTATTACTATTATTATTATCGCTATGACTGTTATTATTATCCTTATTACTATTATTATTATCGCTATAACTGTTATTATTATCCTTAACTATTATTATTATCGCTACAACTATTATTATTAATCGTTATTACTATTATTATTATCGCTATAACTGTTATTATTATCCATATTCTATTGTTATATCCGTATACCTCTTTTCTTTATCCATATAACTATTATTATTATCCTTATTACTATTATTATTATCGCTATAACTATTATTATTTTCCTTATTACTATTATTATTATCGCTATAACAGTTATTATTATTCTTGTAACTATTATTATTATCGCTATAACTGTTATTATTATACCTATTACTATTATTACTATCCCTGTTCAAATTACTATTATTATTATCTCTATTCCTCTTGTCGTTATCCTTTTAACTATTATTATTATCCTTATTACTATTATTATTATCGCTATAACTGTTATTAGTATTCTTATTACTATTACTATTATCCCTATTATTCTTGTCTTTATCCTTATAACAATTATTATTATCCTTATTACTATTATTCTTGTCGCTGTAACTGTTATTATTATCCTTATTCTATTGTTACTATCCGTATTACTCTTGTCTTTATCCTGATAACTATTATTACTATCCTTATAACTATTATTATTAACCTTATTACTATTATTATTATCGCTATAGCTGTTATTATTAACCTTATTACTATTATTATTATTGCTACAGCTTTTATTATTATCCTTACTACTATTATTTATATCGCTATAACAGTTATTATTATTCTTGTAACTATTATTATTATCGCTATAACTGTTATTATTATTCTTATTACTATTATTATTATCCTTATTATTATTATTATTATCGTTATAACTGTTATTATTATCCTTAACTATTATTATTATCGCTACAACTATTATTATTAATCGTTATTACTATTATTATTATCGCTATAACTGTTATTATTATCCATATTCTATTGTTATATAAGTATTCCTCTTGTCTTTATCCTTATAACTATTATTATTATCCTTATTACTATTATTATTATCGCTATAACTATTATTATTATCCTTATTACTCTTATTATTATCGCTATAACAGTTATTATTATTCTTGTAACTATTATTATTATCGCTATAACTGTTATTATTATGCTTATTCCATTGTTACTATCCGTATTACTCTTGCCTTTATCCTTATTACTATTATTATTATCGCTATAACTGTTATTATTATACCTATTACTATTATTACTATCCCTGTTCAAATTACTATTATTATTATCTCTATTCCTCTTGTCGTTATCCTTTTAACTATTATTATTATCCTTATTACTATTATTATTATCGCTATAACTGTTATTAGTATTCTTATTACTATTACTATTATCCCTATTATTCTTGCCTTTATCCTTATAACAATTATTATTATCCATATTACTATTATTCTTGTCGCTGTAACTGTTATTATTATCCTTATTCTATTCTTACTATCCGTATTACTCTTGTCTTTATCCTGATAACTATTATTACTATCCTTATAACTATTATTATTAACCTTATTACTACTATTATTATCGCTATAGCTGTTATTATTAACCTTATTACTATTATTATTATCGCTACAGCTTTTATTATTATCCTTACTACTATTATTTATATCGCTATAACAGTTATTATTATTCTTGTAACTATTATTATTATCGCTATAACTGTTATTATTATTCTTATTACTATTATTATTATCCTTATTATTATTATTATTATTATCGCTATAACTGTTATTATTATCCTTAACTATTATTATTATCGCTACAACTATTATTATAAATCGTTATTACTATTATTATTATCGCTATAACTGTTATTATTATCCATATTCTATTGTTATATAAGTATTCCTCTTGTCTTTATCCTTATAACTATTATTATTATCCTTATTACTATTATTATTATCGCTATAACTATTATTATTATCCTTATTACTCTTATTATTATCGCTATAACAGTTATTATTATTCTTGTAACAATTATTATTATCGCTATAACTGTTATTATTATTCTTATTACTATTATTATTATCCCTATTCCTCATGTCTTCATCCTTATAACTATTATTATTATCCTTATTATTATTATTATTATCGCTATAACTGTTATTATTATGCTTATTCTATTGTTACTATCCGTATTACTCTTGCCTTTATCCTTATTACTATTATTATTATCGCTATAACTATTATTATTATTATCCTTATTATTATTATTATTATCGCTATAACTGTTATTATTATCCTCATTCTATTGTTACTATCCGTATTACTCTTGCCTTTATCCTTATTACTATTATTATTATCGCTATAACTGTTATTATTATACCTATTACTATTATTACTATCCCTATTCCTATTACTATTATTATTATCTCTATTCCTCTTGTCGTTATCCTTTTAACTATTATTATTATCCTTATTACGATTATTCGTGTCGCTGTAACTGTTATTATTATCCTTATACTATTGTTACTATCCGTATTACTCTTGCCTTTATCCTTATTACTATTATTATTATCGCTATAACTGTTATTATTATACCTATTAGTATTATTACTATCCCTATTCCTATTACTATTATTATTATCTCTATTCCTCTTGTCGTTATCCTTTTAACTATTATTATTATCCTTATTACTATTATTATTATCGTTATAACTGTTATTAGCATTCTTATTACTATTATTATTATCCCTATTATTCTTGTCGCTGTAACTGTTATTATTATCCTTATTCTATTGTTACTATCCGTATTACTCTTGTCTTTATCCTGATAACTATTATTACTATCCTTATTACTATTATTATTATCGCTATAACTGTTATTAGTATTCTTATTACTATTATTATTATCCCTATTCCTCATGTCTTCATCCTTATAACTATTATTATTATCCTTATTACTATTATTATTATCGCTATATATCTGTTATTATTATCCTTATTCTATTGTTACTATCCGTATTACTCTTGTCTTTATCCTGATAACTATTATTACGATCCTTATTACTATTATTATTATCGCTATAACTATTATTATTATGCTTATGACTATTATTACTATCGTTATAACTGTTATTATTATCCTTATTCTATTGTTACTATCCGTATTACTCTTGCCTTTATCCTTATTACTATTATTACTATCGCTATTCCTATTACTATTATTATTATCTCCATTGCTCTTGTCGTTATCCTTTTAACTATTATTATTATCCTTATTACTATTATTCTTGTCGCTGTAACTGTTATTATTATCCTTATTCTATTGTTACTATCCGTATTACTCTTGTCTTTATCCTGATAACTATTATTACTATCCTTATTACTATTATTATTATCGCTATAACTGTTATTAGTATTCTTATTACTATTATTATTATCGCTATAACTGTTATTAGTATTCTTATTACTATTACTATTATCCCTATTATTCTTGCCTTTATCCTTATAACAATTATTATTATCCTTATTACTATTATTCTTGTCGCTGTAACTGTTATTATTATCCTTATTCTATTGTTACTATCCGTATTACTCTTGTCTTTATCCTGATAACTATTATTACTATCCTTATAACTATTATTATTAACCTTATTACTATTATTATTATCGCTATAGCTGTTATTATTAACCTTATTACTATTATTATTATCGCTACAGCTTTTATTATTATCCTTACTACTATTATTTACATCGCTATAACAGTTATTATTATTCTTGTAACTATTATTATTATCGCTATAACTGTTATTATTATCCTTAACTATTATTATTATCGCTACAACTATTATTATAAATCGTTATTACTATTATTATTATCGCTATAACTGTTATTATTATCCATATTCTATTGTTATATAAGTATTCCTCTTGTCTTTATCCTTATAACTATTATTATTATCCTTATTACTATTATTATTATCGCTATAACTATTATTATTATCCTTATTACTCTTATTATTATCGCTATAACAGTTATTATTATTCTTGTAACAATTATTATTATCGCTATAACTGTTATTATTATTCTTATTACTATTATTATTATCCCTATTCCTCATGTCTTCATCCTTATAACTATTATTATTATCCTTATTATTATTATTATTATCGCTATAACTGTTATTATTATGCTTATTCTATTGTTACTATCCGTATTACTCTTGCCTTTATCCTTATTACTATTATTATTATCGCTATAACTGTTATTATTATACCTATTACTATTATTACTATCCCTATACCTATTACTATTATTATTATCGCTATAACTGTTATTAGTATTCTTATTACTATTATTATTATCCCTATTATTCTTGTCTTTATCCTTATTACTATTATTATTATCGCTATAACTGTTATTATTATCCTTATTCTATTGTTACTATCCGTATTACTCTTGTCTTTATCCTGATAACTATTATTATTATCCTTATTATTATTATTATTATCGCTATAACTGTTATTATTATCCTTATTCTATTGTTACTATCCGTATTACTCTTGCCTTTATCCTTATTACTATTATTATTATCGCTATAACTATTATTATTATTATCCTTATTATTATTATTATTATCGCTATAACTGTTATTATTATCCTCATTCTATTGTTACTATCCGTATTACTCTTGCCTTTATCCTTATTACTATTATTATTATCGCTATAACTGTTATTATTATACCTATTACTATTATTACTATCCCTATTCCTATTACTATTATTATTATCTCTATTCCTCTTGTCGTTATCCTTTTAACTATTATTATTATCCTTATTACGATTATTCGTGTCGCTGTAACTGTTATTATTATCCTTATACTATTGTTACTATCCGTATTACTCTTGCCTTTATCCTTATTACTATTATTATTATCGCTATAACTGTTATTATTATACCTATTAGTATTATTACTATCCCTATTCCTATTACTATTATTATTATCTCTATTCCTCTTGTCGTTATCCTTTTAACTATTATTATTATCCTTATTACTATTATTATTATCGTTATAACTGTTATTAGCATTCTTATTACTATTATTATTATCCCTATTATTCTTGTCGCTGTAACTGTTATTATTATCCTTATTCTATTGTTACTATCCGTATTACTCTTGTCTTTATCCTGATAACTATTATTACTATCCTTATTACTATTATTATTATCGCTATAACTGTTATTAGTATTCTTATTACTATTATTATTATCCCTATTCCTCATGTCTTCATCCTTATAACTATTATTATTATCCTTATTACTATTATTATTATCGCTATATATCTGTTATTATTATCCTTATTCTATTGTTACTATCCGTATTACTCTTGTCTTTATCCTGATAACTATTATTACGATCCTTATTACTATTATTATTATCGCTATAACTATTATTATTATGCTTATGACTATTATTACTATCGTTATAACTGTTATTATTATCCTTATTCTATTGTTACTATCCGTATTACTCTTGCCTTTATCCTTATTACTATTATTACTATCGCTATTCCTATTACTATTATTATTATCTCCATTGCTCTTGTCGTTATCCTTTTAACTATTATTATTATCCTTATTACTATTATTCTTGTCGCTGTAACTGTTATTATTATCCTTATTCTATTGTTACTATCCGTATTACTCTTGTCTTTATCCTGATAACTATTATTACTATCCTTATTACTATTATTATTATCGCTATAACTGTTATTAGTATTCTTATTACTATTATTATTATCGCTATAACTGTTATTAGTATTCTTATTACTATTACTATTATCCCTATTATTCTTGCCTTTATCCTTATAACAATTATTATTATCCTTATTACTATTATTCTTGTCGCTGTAACTGTTATTATTATCCTTATTCTATTGTTACTATCCGTATTACTCTTGTCTTTATCCTGATAACTATTATTACTATCCTTATAACTATTATTATTAACCTTATTACTATTATTATTATCGCTATAGCTGTTATTATTAACCTTATTACTATTATTATTATCGCTACAGCTTTTATTATTATCCTTACTACTATTATTTACATCGCTATAACAGTTATTATTATTCTTGTAACTATTATTATTATCGCTATAACTGTTATTATTATCCTTAACTATTATTATTATCGCTACAACTATTATTATAAATCGTTATTACTATTATTATTATCGCTATAACTGTTATTATTATCCATATTCTATTGTTATATAAGTATTCCTCTTGTCTTTATCCTTATAACTATTATTATTATCCTTATTACTATTATTATTATCGCTATAACTATTATTATTATCCTTATTACTCTTATTATTATCGCTATAACAGTTATTATTATTCTTGTAACAATTATTATTATCGCTATAACTGTTATTATTATTCTTATTACTATTATTATTATCCCTATTCCTCATGTCTTCATCCTTATAACTATTATTATTATCCTTATTATTATTATTATTATCGCTATAACTGTTATTATTATGCTTATTCTATTGTTACTATCCGTATTACTCTTGCCTTTATCCTTATTACTATTATTATTATCGCTATAACTGTTATTATTATACCTATTACTATTATTACTATCCCTATACCTATTACTATTATTATTATCGCTATAACTGTTATTAGTATTCTTATTACTATTATTATTATCCCTATTATTCTTGTCTTTATCCTTATTACTATTATTATTATCGCTATAACTGTTATTATTATCCTTATTCTATTGTTACTATCCGTATTACTCTTGTCTTTATCCTGATAACTATTATTATTATCCTTATTATTATTATTATTATCGCTATAACTGTTATTATTATCCTTATTCTATTGTTACTATCCGTATTACTCTTGCCTTTATCCTTATTACTATTATTATTATCGCTATAACTATTATTATTATTATCCTTATTATTATTATTATTATCGCTATAACTGTTATTATTATCCTTATTCTATTGTTACTATCCGTATTACTCTTGCCTTTATCCTTATTACTATTATTATTATCGCTATAACTGTTATTATTATACCTATTACTATTATTACTATCCCTATTCCTATTACTTTATTATTATCTCTATTCCTCTTGTCGTTATCCTTTTAACTATTATTATTATCCTTATACGATTATTCGTGTCGCTGTAACTGTTATTATTATCCTTATACTATTGTTACTATCCGTATTACTCTTGCCTTTATCCTTATTACTATTATTATTATCGCTATAACTGTTATTATTATACCTATTACTATTATTACTATCCCTATTCCTATTACTATTATTATTATCTCTATTCCTCTTGTCGTTATCCTTTTAACTATTATTATTATCCTTATTACTATTATTATTATCGTTATAACTGTTATTAGCATTCTTATTACTATTATTATTATCCCTATTATTCTTGTCGCTGTAACTGTTATTATTATCCTTATTCTATTGTTACTATCCGTATTACTCTTGTCTTTATCCTGATAACTATTATTACTATCCTTATTACTATTATTATTATCGCTATAACTGTTATTAGTATTCTTATTACTATTATTATTATCCCTATTCCTCATGTCTTCATCCTTATAACTATTATTATTATCCTTATTACTATTATTATTATCGCTATATATCTGTTATTATTATCCTTATTCTATTGTTACTATCCGTATTACTCTTGTCTTTATCCTGATAACTATTATTACGATCCTTATTACTATTATTATTATCGCTATAACTATTATTATTATGCTTATGACTATTATTACTATCGCTATAACTGTTATTATTATCCTTATTCTATTGTTACTATCCGTATTACTCTTGCCTTTATCCTTATTACTATTATTACTATCGCTATTCCTATTACTATTATTATTATCTCCATTGCTCTTGTCGTTATCCTTTTAACTATTATTATTATCCTTATTACTATTATTCTTGTCGCTGTAACTGTTATTATTATCCTTATTCTATTGTTACTATCCGTATTACTCTTGTCTTTATCCTGATAACTATTATTACTATCCTTATTACTATTATTATTATCGCTATAACTGTTATTAGTATTCTTATTACTATTACTATTATCCCTATTATCCTTGCCTTTATCCTTATAACAATTATTATTATCCTTATTACTATTATTCTTGTCGCTGTAACTGTTATTATTATCCTTATTCTATTGTTACTATCCGTATTACTCTTGTCTTTATCCTGATAACTATTATTACTATCCTTATAACTATTATTATTAACCTTATTACTATTATTATTATCGCTATAGCTGTTATTATTAACCTTATTACTATTATTATTATCGCTACAGCTTTTATTATTATCCTTACTACTATTATTTATATCGCTATAACAGTTATTATTATTCTTGTAACTATTATTATTATCGCTATAACTGTTATTATTATTCTTATTACTATTATTATTATCCTTATTATTATTATTATTATTATCGCTATAACTGTTATTATTATCCTTAACTATTATTATTATCGCTACAACTATTATTATAAATCGTTATTACTATTATTATTATCGCTATAACTGTTATTATTATCCATATTCTATTGTTATATAAGTATTCCTCTTGTCTTTATCCTTATAACTATTATTATTATCCTTATTACTATTATTATTATCGCTATAACTATTATTATTATCCTTATTACTCTTATTATTATCGCTATAACAGTTATTATTATTCTTGTAACAATTATTATTATCGCTATAACTGTTATTATTATTCTTATTACTATTATTATTATCCCTATTCCTCCTGTCTTCATCCTTATAACTATTATTATTATCCTATTATTATTATTATTATCGCTATAACTGTTATTATTATGCTTATTCTATTGTTACTATCCGTATTACTCTTGCCTTTATCCTTATTACTATTATTATTATCGCTATAACTGTTATTATTATACCTATTACTATTATTACTATCCCTATACCTATTACTATTATTATTATCGCTATAACTGTTATTAGTATTCTTATTACTATTATTATTATCGCTATTATTCTTGTCTTTATCCTTATTACTATTATTATTATCGCTATAACTGTTATTATTATCCTTATTCTATTGTTACTATCCGTATTACTCTTGTGTTTATCCTGATAACTATTATTATTATCC
>CAMAOC010000519.1:0-29448 GCA_945859555.1 Megachile ligniseca | reverse complement strand
TATCGCTACAACTGTTATTATTATCCTTAATACTATTATTATAATCGCCTATAACTGTTATTATCATCCTTAATCCTATTATTATTATCGCTATAACTGTTATTATTATTCTTGTTACCACTATTATTATCCCCATTCCTCTTGTCTTTATCCTTATAACTATTATTATTATCCTTATTACTATTATTATTATCGCTATAACTGTTATTATAATCCTTAATACTATTATTATTATCCCTATTCCTCTTGTCTTTCTCCTTATAACTATTATTATTATCCTTATTATTATTATTATTATAGCTATAACTGTTATTCTTATTGTTATTACTATTATTATTATCGCTATAACTGTTATTATTATTGTTATTACTAGTATTATTATCGCTATAACTGTTATTATTATGCTTATTCTATTGTTACTATACCTATTACTCTTCTCTATATCCTTATAACTATTATTATTATCGCTATAACTGTTATTATTATTCTTGTTACTATTATTACTGTCAATATTACTCTTGCCTTTATCCTTAATACTAATTATCGCTATAACTGTTCTTATTATTCTTGTTACTATTATTATTATCCCTATTCCTCTTGTCTTACTCCTTATAACTATTATTATTATCGCTACAACTGTTATTATTATCCTTAATACTATTATTATTATCGCTATAACTGTTATTATTATTCTTATTACAATTATTATTATCGCTTTAACTGTTATTATTATTCTTATTACTATTATTATTATCGCTATAACTGTTATTATTATTCTTATTACTATTACTATTATCCCTATTCCTCTTGCCTTTATCCTTATAACTATTATTATTATCCTTACTACTATAATTATTATCGCTACAACTGTTATTATTATCCTTAATACTATTATTATAATCGCTATAACTGTTATTATCATCCTTAATCCTATTATTATTATCCCTATTCCTCTTGTCTTTATCCTTATAACTATCATTATTATCCTTATTATTATTATTATTATCGCTATAACTGTTATTATTATCCTTATTCTATTATTACTATCCCTATTACTCTTGTCTTTATCCTTATAACTATTATTATTATTATCGCTATAACTGTTATTATCATCCTTAATCCTATTATTATTATCGCTATAACTGTTATTATTATCCTTAATACTATTATTATTATCCCTATAACTGTTATTATTAATCTTATTACTATTATTATTATCGCTATAACTGTTATTATTATCCTTATTACTATTATTATTATCGCTATAACTGTTATCATTATTCTTGTTACTATTATTACTGTCCGTATTACTCTTGCCTTTATCCTTAATAATATTATTATTATCGCTATAACTGTTATTATTATTCTTGTTACTATTATTATTATCCCTATTCCTCTTGTCTTTATCCTTATAACTATTATTATTATCCTTATTACTATTATTATTATCGCTATAACTGTTATTATAATCCTTAATACTATTATTATTATCCCTATGCCTCTTGTCTTTCTCCTTATAACTATCATTATTATCCTTATTATTATTATTATTATCGCTATAACTGTTATTATTATCCTTAATACTATTATTATTATCCCTATTCCTCTTGTCTTTCTCCTTATAACTATTATTATTATCCTTATTATTATTATTATTATAGCTATAACTGTTATTCTTATTGTTATTACTATTATTATTATCGCTATAACTGTTATTATTATTGTTATTACTAGTATTATTATCGCTATAACTGTTATTATTATGCTTATTCTATTGTTACTATACCTATTACTCTTCTCTATATCCTTATAACTATTATTATTATCGCTATAACTGTTATTATTATTCTTGTTACTATTATTACTGTCAATATTACTCTTGCCTTTATCCTTAATACTATTATTATTATCGCTATAACTGTTCTTATTATTCTTGTTACTATTATTATTATCCCTATTCCTCTTGTCTTACTCCTTATAACTATTATTATTATCGCTACAACTGTTATTATTATCCTTAATACTATTATTATTATCGCTATAACTGTTATTATTATTCTTATTACAATTATTATTATCGCTTTAACTGTTATTATTATTCTTATTACTATTATTATTATCGCTATAACTGTTATTATTATTCTTATTACTATTACTATTATCCCTATTCCTCTTGCCTTTATCCTTATAACTATTATTATTATCCTTACTACTATAATTATTATCGCTACAACTGTTATTATTATCCTTAATACTATTATTATAATCGCTATAACTGTTATTATCATCCTTAATCCTATTATTATTATCCCTATTCCTCTTGTCTTTATCCTTATAACTATCATTATTATCCTTATTATTATTATTATTATCGCTATAACTGTTATTATTATCCTTATTCTATTATTACTATCCCTATTACTCTTGTCTTTATCCTTATAACTATTATTATTATTATCGCTATAACTGTTATTATCATCCTTAATCCTATTATTATTATCGCTATAACTGTTATTATTATCCTTAATACTATTATTATTATCCCTATAACTGTTATTATTAATCTTATTACTATTATTATTATCGCTATAACTGTTATTATTATCCTTATTACTATTATTATTATCGCTATAACTGTTATCATTATTCTTGTTACTATTATTACTGTCCGTATTACTCTTGCCTTTATCCTTAATAATATTATTATTATCGCTATAACTGTTATTAATTATTCTTGTTACTATTATTATTATCCCTATTCCTCTTGTCTTTATCCTTATAACTATTATTATTATCCTTATTACTATTATTATTATCGCTATAACTGTTATTATAATCCTTAATACTATTATTATTATCCCTATGCCTCTTGTCTTTCTCCTTATAACTATCATTATTATCCTTATTATTATTATTATTATCGCTATAACTGTTATTATTATCCTTAATACTATTATTATTATCCCTATTCCTCTTGTCTTTCTCCTTATAACTATTATTATTATCCTTATTATTATTATTATTATAGCTATAAACTGTTATTCTTATTGTTATTACTATTATTATTATCGCTATAACTGTTATTATTATTGTTATTACTAGTATTATTATCGCTATAACTGTTATTATTATGCTTATTCTATTGTTACTATACCTATTACTCTTCTCTATATCCTTATAACTATTATTATTATCGCTATAACTGTTATTATTATTCTTGTTACTATTATTACTGTCAATATTACTCTTGCCTTTATCCTTAATACTATTATTATTATCGCTATAACTGTTCTTATTATTCTTGTTACTATTATTATTATCCCTATTCCTCTTGTCTTACTCCTTATAACTATTATTATTATCGCTACAACTGTTATTATTATCCTTAATACTATTATTATTATCGCTATAACTGTTATTATTATTCTTATTACAATTATTATTATCGCTTTAACTGTTATTATTATTCTTATTACTATTATTATTATCGCTATAACTGTTATTATTATTCTTATTACTATTACTATTATCCCTATTCCTCTTGCCTTTATCCTTATAACTATTATTATTATCCTTACTACTATAATTATTATCGCTACAACTGTTATTATTATCCTTAATACTATTATTATATTCGCTATAACTGTTATTATCATCCTTAATCCTATTATTATTATCCCTATTCCTCTTGTCTTTATCCTTATAACTATCATTATTATCCTTATTATTATTATTATTATCGCTATAACTGTTATTATTATCCTTATTCTATTATTACTATCCCTATTACTCTTGTCTTTATCCTTATAACTATTATTATTATTATCGCTATAACTGTTATTATCATCCTTAATCCTATTATTATTATCGCTATAACTGTTATTATTATCCTTAATACTATTATTATTATCCCTATAACTGTTATTATTAATCTTATTACTATTATTATTATCGCTATAACTGTTATTATTATCCTTATTACTATTATTATTATCGCTATAACTGTTATCATTATTCTTGTTACTATTATTACTGTCCGTATTACTCTTGCCTTTATCCTTAATAATATTATTATTATCGCTATAACTGTTATTATTATTCTTGTTACTATTATTATTATCCCTATTCCTCTTGTCTTTATCCTTATAACTATTATTATTATCCTTATTACTATTATTATTATCGCTATAACTGTTATTATAATCCTTAATACTATTATTATTATCCCTATTCCTCTTGTCTTTCTCCTTATAACTATTATTATTATCCTTATTATTATTATTATTATAGCTATAACTGTTATTCTTATTGTTATTACTATTATTATTATCGCTATAACTGTTCTTATTATTCTTGTTACTATTATTATTATCCCTATTCCTCTTGTCTTACTCCTTATAACTATTATTATTATCGCTACAACTGTTATTATTATCCTTAATACTATTATTATTATCGCTATAACTGTTATTATTATTCTTATTACAATTATTATTATCGCTTTAACTGTTATTATTATTCTTATTACTATTATTATTATCGCTATAACTGTTATTATTATTCTTATTACTATTACTATTATCCCTATTCCTCTTGCCTTTATCCTTATAACTATTATTATTATCCTTACTACTATAATTATTATCGCTACAGCTGTTATTATTATCCTTAATACTATTATTATAATCGCTATAACTGTTATTATCATCCTTAATCCTATTATTATTATCCCTATTCCTCTTGTCTTTATCCTTATAACTATCATTATTATCCTTATTATTATTATTATTATCGCTATAACTGTTATTATTATCCTTATTCTATTATTACTATCCCTATTACTCTTGTCTTTATCCTTATAACTATTATTATTATTATCGCTATAACTGTTATTATCATCCTTAATCCTATTATTATTATCGCTATAACTGTTATTATTATCCTTAATACTATTATTATTATCCCTATAACTGTTATTATTAATCTTATTACTATTATTATTATCGCTATAACTGTTATTATTATCCTTAATACTATTATTATTATCGCTACAACTGTTATTATTATTCTTGTTACTATTATTATTATCCCTATTCCTCTTGTCTTTCCCCTTATAACTATTATTATTATCGCTATAACTGTTATTATTATCCTTAATACTATTATTATTATCAGTATAACTGTTATTATTATTCTTATTACTATTGTTACTATCCGTATTACTCTTGTCTTTATCCTTATAACTATTATTATTATTATCGCTATAACTGTTATTATCATCCTTAATCCTATTATTATTATCGCTATAACTGTTATTATTATCCTTAATACTATTATTATTATCCCTATAACTGTTATTATTAATCTTATTACTATTATTATCATCGCAATAACTGTTATTATTATCCTTATTACTATTATTATTATCGCTATAACTGTTATCATTATTCTTGTTACTATTATTACTGTCCGTATTACTCTTGCCTTTATCCTTAATACTATTATTATTATCGCTATAACTGTTCTTATTATTCTTGTTACTATTATTATTATCCCTATTCCTCTTGTCTTTCTCCTTATAACTATTATTATTATCGCTATAACTGTTATTATTATTGTTATTACTATTATTATTATCTCTATAACTGCTCTTATTATCATTCCTACTGTTATTATTATCGCTATAACTGTTATTATTATTCTTATTACTATTATTATTATCCCTACTACCCTTGTCTTTATCCTTATTACTATTATTATTATCGCTATAACTGTTATTATTACCTTAATACTATTATTATTATCGCTATAACTGCTATTATTATTCTTGTTACTATTATTATTATCCCTATTCCTGTTGTCTTTCCCCTTATAACTATTATTATTATCGCTATAACTGTTCTTATTATCCTTAATACTATTATTATTATCGCTACAACTGTTATTATTATTCTTGTTACTATTGTTACTATCCGTATTACTCTTGTCTTTATCCATATAACTATTATTATTAACCCTTATTACTATTATTATTATCGCTATAACTGTTATTATTATTGTTATTACTATTATTATTATCGCTATAACTGTTATTATTATCCTTAATACTATTATTATTATCAGTATAACTGTTATTATTATTCTTATTACTATTGTTACTATCCGTATTACTCTTGTCTTTATCCTTATAACTATTATTATTATTATCGCTATAACTGTTATTATCATCCTTAATCCTATTATTATTATCGCTATAACTGTTATTATTATCCTTAATACTATTATTATTATCCCTATAACTGTTATTATTAATCTTATTACTATTATTATTATCGCTATAACTGTTATTATTATCCTTATTACTATTATTATTATCGCTATAACTGTTATCATTATTCTTGTTACTATTATTACTGTCCGTATTACTCTTGCCTTTATCCTTAATAATATTATTATTATCGCTATAACTGTTATTATTATTCTTGTTACTATTATTATTATCCCTATTCCTCTTGTCTTTATCCTTATAACTATTATTATTATCCTTATTACTATTATTATTATCGCTATAACTGTTATTATAATCCTTAATACTATTATTATTATCCCTATTCCTCTTGTCTTTCTCCTTATAACTATTATTATTATCCTTATTATTATTATTATTATAGCTATAACTGTTATTCTTATTGTTATTACTATTATTATTATCGCTATAACTGTTCTTATTATTCTTGTTACTATTATTATTATCCCTATTCCTCTTGTCTTACTCCTTATAACTATTATTATTATCGCTACAACTGTTATTATTATCCTTAATACTATTATTATTATCGCTATAACTGTTATTATTATTCTTATTACAATTATTATTATCGCTTTAACTGTTATTATTATTCTTATTACTATTATTATTATCGCTATAACTGTTATTATTATTCTTATTACTATTACTATTATCCCTATTCCTCTTGCCTTTATCCTTATAACTATTATTATTATCCTTACTACTATAATTATTATCGCTACAGCTGTTATTATTATCCTTAATACTATTATTATAATCGCTATAACTGTTATTATCATCCTTAATCCTATTATTATTATCCCTATTCCTCTTGTCTTTATCCTTATAACTATCATTATTATCCTTATTATTATTATTATTATCGCTATAACTGTTATTATTATCCTTATTCTATTATTACTATCCCTATTACTCTTGTCTTTATCCTTATAACTATTATTATTATTATCGCTATAACTGTTATTATCATCCTTAATCCTATTATTATTATCGCTATAACTGTTATTATTATCCTTAATACTATTATTATTATCCCTATAACTGTTATTATTAATCTTATTACTATTATTATTATCGCTATAACTGTTATTATTATCCTTAATACTATTATTATTATCGCTACAACTGTTATTATTATTCTTGTTACTATTATTATTATCCCTATTCCTCTTGTCTTTCCCCTTATAACTATTATTATTATCGCTATAACTGTTATTATTATCCTTAATACTATTATTATTATCAGTATAACTGTTATTATTATTCTTATTACTATTGTTACTATCCGTATTACTCTTGTCTTTATCCTTATAACTATTATTATTATTATCGCTATAACTGTTATTATCATCCTTAATCCTATTATTATTATCGCTATAACTGTTATTATTATCCTTAATACTATTATTATTATCCCTATAACTGTTATTATTAATCTTATTACTATTATTATCATCGCAATAACTGTTATTATTATCCTTATTACTATTATTATTATCGCTATAACTGTTATCATTATTCTTGTTACTATTATTACTGTCCGTATTACTCTTGCCTTTATCCTTAATACTATTATTATTATCGCTATAACTGTTCTTATTATTCTTGTTACTATTATTATTATCCCTATTCCTCTTGTCTTTCTCCTTATAACTATTATTATTATCGCTATAACTGTTATTATTATTGTTATTACTATTATTATTATCTCTATAACTGCTCTTATTATCATTCCTACTGTTATTATTATCGCTATAACTGTTATTATTATTCTTATTACTATTATTATTATCCCTACTACCCTTGTCTTTATCCTTATTACTATTATTATTATCGCTATAACTGTTATTATTACCTTAATACTATTATTATTATCGCTATAACTGCTATTATTATTCTTGTTACTATTATTATTATCCCTATTCCTGTTGTCTTTCCCCTTATAACTATTATTATTATCGCTATAACTGTTCTTATTATCCTTAATACTATTATTATTATCGCTACAACTGTTATTATTATTCTTGTTACTATTGTTACTATCCGTATTACTCTTGTCTTTATCCATATAACTATTATTATTAACCCTTATTACTATTATTATTATCGCTATAACTGTTATTATTATTGTTATTACTATTATTATTATCGCTATAACTGTTATTATTATCCTTAATACTATTATTATTATCAGTATAACTGTTATTATTATTCTTATTACTATTGTTACTATCCGTATTACTCTTGTCTTTATCCTTATAACTATTATTATTATTATCGCTATAACTGTTATTATCATCCTTAATCCTATTATTATTATCGCTATAACTGTTATTATTATCCTTAATACTATTATTATTATCCCTATAACTGTTATTATTAATCTTATTACTATTATTATTATCGCTATAACTGTTATTATTATCCTTATTACTATTATTATTATCGCTATAACTGTTATCATTATTCTTGTTACTATTATTACTGTCCGTATTACTCTTGCCTTTATCCTTAATAATATTATTATTATCGCTATAACTGTTATTATTATTCTTGTTACTATTATTATTATCCCTATTCCTCTTGTCTTTATCCTTATAACTATTATTATTATCCTTATTACTATTATTATTATCGCTATAACTGTTATTATAATCCTTAATACTATTATTATTATCCCTATTCCTCTTGTCTTTCTCCTTATAACTATTATTATTATCCTTATTATTATTATTATTATAGCTATAACTGTTATTCTTATTGTTATTACTATTATTATTATCGCTATAACTGTTCTTATTATTCTTGTTACTATTATTATTATCCCTATTCCTCTTGTCTTACTCCTTATAACTATTATTATTATCGCTACAACTGTTATTATTATCCTTAATACTATTATTATTATCGCTATAACTGTTATTATTATTCTTATTACAATTATTATTATCGCTTTAACTGTTATTATTATTCTTATTACTATTATTATTATCGCTATAACTGTTATTATTATTCTTATTACTATTACTATTATCCCTATTCCTCTTGCCTTTATCCTTATAACTATTATTATTATCCTTACTACTATAATTATTATCGCTACAGCTGTTATTATTATCCTTAATACTATTATTATAATCGCTATAACTGTTATTATCATCCTTAATCCTATTATTATTATCCCTATTCCTCTTGTCTTTATCCTTATAACTATCATTATTATCCTTATTATTATTATTATTATCGCTATAACTGTTATTATTATCCTTATTCTATTATTACTATCCCTATTACTCTTGTCTTTATCCTTATAACTATTATTATTATTATCGCTATAACTGTTATTATCATCCTTAATCCTATTATTATTATCGCTATAACTGTTATTATTATCCTTAATACTATTATTATTATCCCTATAACTGTTATTATTAATCTTATTACTATTATTATTATCGCTATAACTGTTATTATTATCCTTAATACTATTATTATTATCGCTACAACTGTTATTATTATTCTTGTTACTATTATTATTATCCCTATTCCTCTTGTCTTTCCCCTTATAACTATTATTATTATCGCTATAACTGTTATTATTATCCTTAATACTATTATTATTATCAGTATAACTGTTATTATTATTCTTATTACTATTGTTACTATCCGTATTACTCTTGTCTTTATCCTTATAACTATTATTATTATTATCGCTATAACTGTTATTATCATCCTTAATCCTATTATTATTATCGCTATAACTGTTATTATTATCCTTAATACTATTATTATTATCCCTATAACTGTTATTATTAATCTTATTACTATTATTATTATCGCAATAACTGTTATTACTATCCTTATTACTATTATTATTATCGCTATAACTGTTATCATTATTCTTGTTACTATTATTACTGTCCGTATTACTCTTGCCTTTATCCTTAATACTATTATTATTATCGCTATAACTGTTCTTATTATTCTTGTTACTATTATTATTATCCCTATTCCTCTTGTCTTTCTCCTTATAACTATTATTATTATCGCTATAACTGTTATTATTATTGTTATTACTATTATTATTATCTCTATAACTGCTCTTATTATCATTCCTACTGTTATTATTATCGCTATAACTGTTATTATTATTCTTATTACTATTATTATTATCCCTACTACCCTTGTCTTTATCCTTATTACTATTATTATTATCGCTATAACTGTTATTATTACCTTAATACTATTATTATTATCGCTATAACTGCTATTATTATTCTTGTTACTATTATTATTATCCCTATTCCTGTTGTCTTTCCCCTTATAACTATTATTATTATCGCTATAACTGTTCTTATTATCCTTAATACTATTATTATTATCGCTACAACTGTTATTATTATTCTTGTTACTATTGTTACTATCCGTATTACTCTTGTCTTTATCCATATAACTATTATTATTAACCCTTATTACTATTATTATTATCGCTATAACTGTTATTATTATTGTTATTACTATTATTATTATCGCTATAACTGTTATTATTATTGTTATTACTATTATTATTATCGCTATAAGTGTTATTATTATGCTTATTCTATTGTTACTATCCCTATTACTCTTGTCTTTATCCTTATAACTATTATTATTATCCTTATTACTATTATTATTATCTCTATAACTGCTCTTGTTATCATTCCTACTGTTATTATTATCGCTATAACTGTTACTATTATTCTTATTACTATTGTTACTATCCCTATTCCTCTTGTCTTTCTCCTTATAACTATTATTATTATCGCAATAACTGTTATTATTATCCTTATTACTATTATTATTATCGCTATAACTGTTATCATTATTCTTGTTACTATTATTACTGTCCGTATTACTCTTGCCTTTATCCTTAATACTATTATTATTATCGCTATAACTGTTCTTATTATTCTTGTTACTATTATTATTATCCCTATTCCTCTTGTCTTTCTCCTTATAACTATTATTATTATCGCTATAACTGTTATTATTATTGTTATTACTATTATTATTATCTCTATAACTGCTCTTATTATCATTCCTACTGTTATTATTATCGCTATAACTGTTATTATTATTCTTATTACTATTATTATTATCCCTACTACCCTTGTCTTTATCCTTATTACTATTATTATTATCGCTATAACTGTTATTATTACCTTAATACTATTATTATTATCGCTATAACTGCTATTATTATTCTTGTTACTATTATTATTATCCCTATTCCTCTTCTCTTTCCCCTTATAACTATTATTATTATCGCTATAACTGTTCTTATTATCCTTAATACTATTATTATTATCGCTACAACTGTTATTATTATTCTTGTTACTATTGTTACTATCCGTATTACTCTTGTCTTTATCCATATAACTATTATTATTAACCCTTATTACTATTATTATTATCGCTATAACTGTTATTATTATTGTTATTACTATTATTATTATCGCTATAACTGTTATTATTATTGTTATTACTATTATTATTATCGCTATAAGTGTTATTATTATGCTTATTCTATTGTTACTATCCCTATTACTCTTGTCTTTATCCTTATAACTATTATTATTATCCTTATTACTATTATTATTATCTCTATAACTGCTCTTGTTATCATTCCTACTGTTATTATTATCGCTATAACTGTTACTATTATTCTTATTACTATTGTTACTATCCCTATTCCTCTTGTCTTTCTCCTTATAACTATTATTATTATCGCAATAACTGTTATTATTATCCTTATTACTATTATTATTATCGCTATAACTGTTATCATTATTCTTGTTACTATTATTACTGTCCGTATTACTCTTGCCTTTATCCTTAATACTATTATTATTATCGCTATAACTGTTCTTATTATTCTTGTTACTATTATTATTATCCCTATTCCTCTTGTCTTTCTCCTTATAACTATTATTATTATCGCTATAACTGTTATTATTATTGTTATTACTATTATTATTATCTCTATAACTGCTCTTATTATCATTCCTACTGTTATTATTATCGCTATAACTGTTATTATTATTCTTATTACTATTATTATTATCCCTACTACCCTTGTCTTTATCCTTATTACTATTATTATTATCGCTATAACTGTTATTATTACCTTAATACTATTATTATTATCGCTATAACTGCTATTATTATTCTTGTTACTATTATTATTATCCCTATTCCTCTTGTCTTTCCCCTTATAACTATTATTATTATCGCTATAACTGTTATTATTATCCTTAATACTATTATTATTATCGCTACAACTGTTATTATTATTCTTGTTACTATTGTTACTATCCGTATTACTCTTGTCTTTATCCATATAACTATTATTATTAACCCTTATTACTATTATTATTATCGCTATAACTGTTATTATTATTGTTATTACTATTATTATTATCGCTATAACTGTTATTATTATTGTTATTACTATTATTATTATCGCTATAAGTGTTATTATTATGCTTATTCTATTGTTACTATCCCTATTACTCTTGTCTTTATCCTTATAACTATTATTATTATCCTTATTACTATTATTATTATCTCTATAACTGCTCTTGTTATCATTCCTACTGTTATTATTATCGCTATAACTGTTACTATTATTCTTATTACTATTGTTACTATCCCTATTCCTCTTGTCTTTCTCCTTATAACTATTATTATTATCGCAATAACTGTTATTATTATCCTTATTACTATTATTATTATCGCTATAACTGTTCTTATTATCCTTAATACTATTATTATTATCGCTACAACTGTTATTATTATTCTTGTTACTATTGTTACTATCCGTATTACTCTTGTCTTTATCCATATAACTATTATTATTAACCCTTATTACTATTATTATTATCGCTATAACTGTTATTATTATTGTTATTACTATTATTATTATCGCTATAACTGTTATTATTATTGTTATTACTATTATTATTATCGCTATAAGTGTTATTATTATGCTTATTCTATTGTTACTATCCCTATTACTCTTGTCTTTATCCTTATAACTATTATTATTATCCTTATTACTATTATTATTATCTCTATAACTGCTCTTGTTATCATTCCTACTGTTATTATTATCGCTATAACTGTTACTATTATTCTTATTACTATTGTTACTATCCCTATTCCTCTTGTCTTTCTCCTTATAACTATTATTATTATCGCAATAACTGTTATTATTATCCTTATTACTATTATTATTATCGCTATAACTGTTATCATTATTCTTGTTACTATTATTACTGTCCGTATTACTCTTGCCTTTATCCTTAATACTATTATTATTATCGCTATAACTGTTCTTATTATTCTTGTTACTATTATTATTATCCCTATTCCTCTTGTCTTTCTCCTTATAACTATTATTATTATCGCTATAACTGTTATTATTATTGTTATTACTATTATTATTATCTCTATAACTGCTCTTATTATCATTCCTACTGTTATTATTATCGCTATAACTGTTATTATTATTCTTATTACTATTATTATTATCCCTACTACCCTTGTCTTTATCCTTATTACTATTATTATTATCGCTATAACTGTTATTATTACCTTAATACTATTATTATTATCGCTATAACTGCTATTATTATTCTTGTTACTATTATTATTATCCCTATTCCTCTTGTCTTTCCCCTTATAACTATTATTATTATCGCTATAACTGTTCTTATTATCCTTAATACTATTATTATTATCGCTACAACTGTTATTATTATTCTTGTTACTATTGTTACTATCCGTATTACTCTTGTCTTTATCCATATAACTATTATTATTAACCCTTATTACTATTATTATTATCGCTATAACTGTTATTATTATTGTTATTACTATTATTATTATCGCTATAACTGTTATTATTATTGTTATTACTATTATTATTATCGCTATAAGTGTTATTATTATGCTTATTCTATTGTTACTATCCCTATTACTCTTGTCTTTATCCTTATAACTATTATAATTATCCTTATTACTATTATTATTATCTCTATAACTGCTCTTGTTATCATTCCTACTGTTATTATTATCGCTATAACTGTTACTATTATTCTTATTACTATTGTTACTATCCCTATTCCTCTTGTCTTTCTCCTTATAACTATTATTATTATCGCAATAACTGTTATTATTATCCTTATTACTATTATTATTATCGCTATAACTGTTATCATTATTCTTGTTACTATTATTACTGTCCGTATTACTCTTGCCTTTATCCTTAATACTATTATTATTATCGCTATAACTGTTCTTATTATTCTTGTTACTATTATTATTATCCCTATTCCTCTTGTCTTTCTCCTTATAACTATTATTATTATCGCTATAACTGTTATTATTATTGTTATTACTATTATTATTATCTCTATAACTGCTCTTATTATCATTCCTACTGTTATTATTATCGCTATAACTGTTATTATTATTCTTATTACTATTATTATTATCCCTACTACCCTTGTCTTTATCCTTATTACTATTATTATTATCGCTATAACTGTTATTATTACCTTAATACTATTATTATTATCGCTATAACTGCTATTATTATTCTTGTTACTATTATTATTATCCCTATTCCTCTTGTCTTTCCC
This sequence comes from Megachile ligniseca, assembly GCA_945859555.1. Taxonomy (NCBI): domain Eukaryota; kingdom Metazoa; phylum Arthropoda; class Insecta; order Hymenoptera; family Megachilidae; genus Megachile; species Megachile ligniseca. The sequence goes on along the minus strand of CAMAOC010000519.1, from coordinate 14,454 downwards.
CTTATAACTATTATTATTATCGCTATAACTGTTATTATTATCCTTAATACTATTATTATTATCGCTACAACTGTTATTATTATTCTTGTTACTATTGTTACTATCCGTATTACTCTTGTCTTTATCCATATAACTATTATTATTAACCCTTATTACTATTATTATTATCGCTATAACTGTTATTATTATTGTTATTACTATTATTATTATCGCTATAACTGTTATTATTATTGTTATTACTATTATTATTATCGCTATAAGTGTTATTATTATGCTTATTCTATTGTTACTATCCCTATTACTCTTGTCTTTATCCTTATAACTATTATTATTATCCTTATTACTATTATTATTATCTCTATAACTGCTCTTGTTATCATTCCTACTGTTATTATTATCGCTATAACTGTTACTATTATTCTTATTACTATTGTTACTATCCCTATTCCTCTTGTCTTTCTCCTTATAACTATTATTATTATCGCAATAACTGTTATTATTATCCTTATTACTATTATTATTATCGCTATAACTGTTATCATTATTCTTGTTACTATTATTACTGTCCGTATTACTCTTGCCTTTATCCTTAATACTATTATTATTATCGCTATAACTGTTCTTATTATTCTTGTTACTATTATTATTATCCCTATTCCTCTTGTCTTTCTCCTTATAACTATTATTATTATCGCTATAACTGTTATTATTATTGTTATTACTATTATTATTATCTCTATAACTGCTCTTATTATCATTCCTACTGTTATTATTATCGCTATAACTGTTATTATTATTCTTATTACTATTACTATTATCCCTATTCGTCTTGTCTTTATCCTTATAACTATTATTATTATCTCTATAACTGCTTTTATTATCATTCCTACTGTTATTATTATCGCTATAACTGTTATTATTATTCTTATTACTATTATTATTATCCCTATTCCTCTTGTCTTTCTCCTTATAACTATTATTATTATCGCTATAACTGTTATTATTATCCTTAATACTATTATTATTATCGCTATAACTGTTATTATTATTCTTATTACTATTACTATTATCCCTATTCCTCTTGTCTTTATCCTTATAAGTATTATTATTATCCTTATTATTATTATTATTATCGCTATAACTGTTATCATTATCCTTATTCTATTGTTACTATCAGTATTACTTTTGCCTTTATCCTTATAACTATTATTATTATCCTTATTACTGTTATTATTGACGCTATAACTGTTATTATTATCCTTATTACTATTATTATTATCGCTATAACTGTTATTATTATTCTTATTATTATTATTATTATCGCTATAACTATTATTATTATCCTTATTATTATTATTATTATTATTATCGCTATAACTGTTATTATTATCCTTATTACTGTTATTATTGACGCTATAACTGTTATTATTATCCTTATTATTATTATTATTATCGCTATAACTATTATTATTATCCTTATTATTATAATTATTATTATTATCGCTATAACTGTTATTATTATCCTTATTACTACTATAATTATCGCTATAACTGTTATTATTATTCTTATTATTATTATTATTATCCCTATTCCTCTTGTCATTATCCTTTTAACTATTATTATTATCCTTATTATTATTATTATTATCGCTATAACTGTTATCATTATCCTTATTCTATTGAACTATCAGTATTACTCTTGCCTTTATCCTTATAACTATTATTATTATCCTTATTACTGTTATTATTGACGCTATAACTGTTATTATTATCCTTATTACTATTATTATTATCCCTATTCCTCTTGTCTTTATCCTTATAACTATTATTATTATCCTTATTATTATTATTATTATCGCTATAACTGTTATTGTTATCCTTATTACTATTATAATTATCGCTATAACTGTTATTATTATTCTTATTATTATTATTATTATCCCTATTCCTCTTGTCTTTATCCTTATAACTATTATTATTATCCTTATTACTGTTATTATTGACGCTATAACTGTTATTATTATCCTTATTACTATTATTATTATCGCTATAACTGTTATTATTATTCTTATCATTATTATTATTATCCCTATTCCTCTTGTCTTTATCCTTATAACTATTATTATTATCCTTATTACTGTTATTATTGACGCTATAACTGTTATTATTATCCTTATTATTATTATTATTATCACTATAACTATTATTATTATACTTATTATTATTATTATTATTATCGCTATAACTGTTATTATTATCCTTAATACTATTATTATTATCCCTATTCCTCTTGTCTTTCTCCTTATAACTATCATTATTATCCTTATTATTATTATTATTATCGCTTTAACTGTTATTATTAACCTTATTCTATTATTACTATCCCTATTACTCTTGTCTTTATCCTTATAACTATTATTATTATTATCGCTATAACTGTTATTATCATCCTTAATCCTATTATTATTGTCGCTATAACTGTTATTATTATCCTTAATACTATTATTATTATCCCTATAACTGTTATTATTAATCTTATTACTATTATTATTATCGCTATAACTGTTATTATTATCCTTAATACTATTATTATTATCGCTACAACTGTTATTATTATTCTTATTACTATTATTATTATCCCTATTCCTCTTGTCTTTCGCCTTATAACTATAATTATTATCGCTATAACTGTTATTATTATGCTTATTCTATTGTTACTATCACTACTACTCTTGTCTATATCCTTATAACTATTATTATTATCCTTATTACTATTATTATTATCGCTATAACTGTTATTATTATTCATGTTACTATTATTACTGTCCGTATTACTCTTGCCTTTATCCTTAATACTATTATTATTATCGCTATAACTGTTATTATAATTCTTGTTACTATTATTATTATCCCTTTTCCTCTTGTCTTTCTCCTTATAACTATTATTATTATGGCTATAACTGATATTATTATCCTTAATACTTTTATTATTATCGCTTTAACTGTTATTATTATTCTTATTACTATTATTATTATCGCTGTAACTGTCATTATTATCCTTATTACTATTACTATTATCCCTATTCCTCTTGTCTTTATCCTTATAACTATTATTATTATCGCTATAACTGTTATTATTATCCTTATTACTATTATTATTATCGCTATAACTGTTATTATTATTCTTATTACTATTACTATTATCCCTATTCCACTTTCTTTATCCTTATAGCTATTATTATTATCCATATTATTATTATTATTATCGCTATAATTGTTATTATTATGCTTATTCTATTGATACTATCCCTATTACTCTTGTCTATATCCTTATAACTATTATTATTATCCTTATTACTATTATTATTATCGCTATAACTGTTATTATTATTCATGTTACTATTATTACTGTCCGTATTACTCTTGCCTTTATCCTTAATACTATTATTATTATCGCTATAACTGTTATTATTATTCTTATTACTATTATTATTATCGCTTTAACTGTTATTATTATTTTTATTACTATTATTATTATCGCTATAACTGTTATTATTATTCTTATTACTTTTACTATTATCCCTATTCCTCTTGTCTGTATCCTTATAACTATTATTATTATCCTTATTACTATTATTATTATCGCTATAACTGTTATTATTATCCTTAATACTATTATTAGTATCCCTATTCCTCTTGTCTTTCTCCTTATAACTATCATTATTATCCTTATTATTATTATTATTATCGCTATAACTGTTATTATTATCCTTATTCTATTATTACTATCCCTATTACTCTTGTCTTTATCCTTATAACTATTATTATTATTATCGCTATAACTGTTATTATCATCTTTAATCCTATTATTATTGTCGCTACAACTGTTCTTATTATCCTTAATACTATTATTATTATCGCTATAACTGTTATTATTATTCTTATTACTATTACTATTATCCCTATTCGACTTGTCTTTATCCTTATAACTATTATTATTATCCTTATTACTATTATTATTATCGCTATGACTGTTATTATTATCCTTAACACTATTATTATTATCCCTATTCCTCTTGTCTTTCTCCTTAGAACTATCATTATTATCCTTATTATTATTATTATTATCGCTGTAACTGTTATTATTAACCTTATTCTATTGAACTATCAGTATTACTCTTGCCTTTATCCTTATAACTATTATTATTATTCTTATTACTGTTATTATTGACGCTATAACTGTTATTATTATCCTTATTACTATTATTATTATCGCTATAACTGTTATTATTATTCTTATTATTATTATTATTATCCCTATTCCTCTTGTCTTTATCCTTATAACTATTATTATTATCCTTATTATTATTATTATTATCGCTATTACTGTTATTGTTATACTTATTACTATTATAATTATCGCTATAACTGTTACTATTATTCTTCTTATTATTATTATTATCCCTATTCCTCTTGCCTTTATCCTTATAACTATTATTATTATCCTTATTACTGTTATTATTGACGCTATAACTGTTATTATTATCCTTATTACTATTATTATTATCGCTATAACTGTTATTATTATTCTTATTATTATTATTATTATCCCTATTCCTCTTGTCTTTATCCTTATAACTATTATTATTATCCTTATTATTATTATTATTATCGCTATAACTGTTATTGTTATACTTATTACTATTATAATTATCGCTATAACTGTTACTATTATTCTTATTATTATTATTATTATCCCTATTCCTCTTGCCTTTATCCTTATAACTATTATTATTATCCTTATTACTGTTATTTTTGACGCTATAACTGTTATTATTATCCTTATTACTATTATTATTATCGCTATAACTGTTATTATTATTCTTATTATTATTATTATTATCCCTATTCCTCTTGTCTTTATCCTTATAATTATTATTATTATCCTTATTATTATTATTATTATCGCTATAACTGTTATTGTTATCCTTATTACTATTATAATTATCGCTATAACTGTTATTATTATCCTTATTATTATTATTATTATCGCTATAACTGTTATCATTATCCTTATTCTATTGAACTATCAGTATTACTCTTGCCTTTATCCTTATAACTATTATTATTAGCCTTATTACTGTTATTATTGACACTATAACTGTTATTATTATCCTTATTACTATTATAATTATCCCTATTCCTCTTGTCTTTATCCTTATAACTATTATTATTATCCTTATTATTATTATTATTATCGCTATAACTGTTATCATTATCCTTATTCTATTGAACTATCAGTATTACTCTTGCCTTTATCCTTATAACTATTATTATTATTCTTATTACTGTTATTATTGACGCTATAACTGTTATTATTATCCTTATTACTATTATTATTATCGCTATAACTGTTATTATTATTCTTATTATTATTATTATTATCCCTATTCCTCTTGTCTTTATCCTTATAACTATTATTATCATCCTTATTACTATTATTATTATCGCTATAACTGTTATCATTATCCTTATTCTATTGTTACTATCAGTATTACTCTTGCCTTTATCCTTATAAATATTATTATTATCCTTATTCTATTGTTACTATCCGTATTACTCTGGTCTTTATCCTTATAACTATTATAATTATCCTTATTACTGTTATTATTGACGCTATAACTGTTATTATTATGATTATTACTATTATTATTATCGCTGTAACAGTTATTATTTTTCTTATTATTATTATTATTATCCCTATTCCTCTTGCCTTTATCCTTATAACTATTATTAATATCCTTATTATTATTATTATTATCGCTATAACTGTTATTGTTATACTTATTACTATTATAATTATCGCTATAACTGTTACTATTATTCTTATTATTATTATTATTATTATCCCTATTCCTCTTGCCTTTATCCTTATAACTATTATTATTATCCTTATTACTGTTATTATTGACGCTATAACTGTTATTATTATCCTTATTACTATTATTATTATCGCTATAACTGTTATTATTATTCTTATTATTATTATTATTATCCCTATTCCTCTTGTCTTTATCCTTATAACTATTATTATTATCCTTATTATTATTATTATTATCGCTATAACTGTTATTGTTATCCTTATTACTATTATAATTATCGCTATAACTGTTATTATTATTCTTATTATTATTATTATTATCCCTATTCCTCTTGTCTTTATCCTTTTAACTATTATTATTATCCTTATTATTATTATTATTATCGCTATAACTGTTATCATTATCCTTATTCTATTGAACTATCAGTATTACTCTTGCCTTTATCCTTATAACTATTATTATTATCCTTATTACTGTTATTATTGACGCTATAACTGTTATTATTATCCTTATTACTATTATTATTATCCCTATTCCTCTTGTCTTTATCCTTATAACTATTATTATTATCCTTATTATTATTATTATTATCGCTATAACTGTTATTGTTATCCTTATTACTATTATAATTATCGCTATAACTGTTATTATTATTCTTATTATTATTATTATTATCCCTATTCCTCTTGTCTTTATCCTTATAACTATTATTATTATCCTTATTACTATTATTATTATCGCTATAACTGTTATCATTATCCTTATTCTATTGTTACTATCAGTATTACTCTTGCCTTTATCCTTATAACTATTATTATTATCCTTATTCTATTCGTACTATCCATATTACTTTGGTCTTTATCCTTATAACTATTATAATTATCCTTATTACTGTTATTATTGACGCTATAACTGTTATTATTATCCTTATTACTGTTATTATTGACGCTATAACTGTTATTATTATCCTTATTATTATTATTATTATCGCTATAACTATTATTATTATACTTATTATTATTATTATTATTATCGCTATAACTGTTATTATTATCCTTATTACTATTATAATTATCGCTATAACTGTTATTATTATTCTTATTATTATTATTATTATCCCTATTCCTCTTGTCTTTAACCTTTTAACTATTATTATTATCCTTATTATTATTATTATTATCGCTATAACTGTTATCATTATCCTTATTCCATTGAACTATCAGTATTACTCTTGCCTTTATCCTTATAACTATTATTATTATCCTTATTACTGTTATTATTGACGCTATAACTGTTATTATTATCCTTATTACTATTATTATTATCGCTATAACTGTTATTATTATTCTTATTATTATTATTATTATCCCTATTCCTCTTGTCTTTATCCTTATAACTATTATTATTATCCTTCTTATTATTTTTATATTTATCGCTATAACTTTTATTATTATACTTATTACTATTATAATTATCGCTATAACTGTTATTATTATTCTTATTATTATTATTATTATCCCTATTCCTCTTGTCTTTATCCTTATAACTATTATTATTATCGCTATAACTGTTATCATTATCCTTATTCTATTGTTACTATCAGTATTACTCTTGCCTTTATCCTTATAAATATTATTATTATCCTTATTCTATTGTTACTATCCGTATTACTCTGGTCTTTATCCTTATAACTATTATAATTATCCTTATTACTGTTATTATTGACGCTATAACTGTTATTATTATGATTATTACTATTATTATTATCGCTATAACAGTTGTTATTATTCTTATTATTATTATTATTATCCCTATTCCTCTTGCCTTTACCCTTATAACTATTATTAATATCCTTATTATTATTATTATTATCGCTATAACTGTTATTATTATCCCTATTACTATTATTATTATCGCTATAACTGTTATTATTATTCATATTATTATTATTATTATGCCTATTCCTCTTGTCTTTATCCTTATAACTATTATTATCATCCTTATTACTATTATTATTATCGCTATAACTGTTATCATTATCCTTATTCTATTGTTACTATCAGTATTACTCTTGCCTTTATCCTTATAAATATTATTATTATCCTTATTACTGTTATTATTGACGCTATAACTGTTATTATTATCCTTATTACTATTATTATTATCGCTATAACTATTATTATTATCCTTATTATTATTATTATTATTTTTATCGCTATAACTGTTATTATTATCCTTATTACTATTATTATTATCGCTATAACTGTTATTATTATTCTTATTATTATTATTATTATCCCTATTCCGCTTGTCTTTATCCTTATAACTATTATTATCATCCTTATTACTATTATTATTATCGCTATAACTGTTATCATTATCCTTATTCTATTGTTACTATCAGTATTACTCTTGCCTTTATCCTTATAAATATTATTATTATCCTTATTACTGTTATTATTGACGCTATAACTTTTATTATTATCCTTATTACTATTATTATTATCGCTATAACTGTTATTCTTATTCTTATTATTATTATTATTATCCGTATTCCTCTTGTCTTTATCCTTATAACTGTTATTATTATCCTTATTACTGTTATTATTGACGCTATAACTGTTATTATTATCCTTATTATTATTATTATTATCGCTATAACTATTATTATTATCCTTATTATTATTATTATTATTTTTATCGCTATAACTGTTATTATTATCCTTATTACTATTATAATTATCGCTATAACTGTTATTATTATTCTTATTATTATTATTATTATCCCTATTCCTCTTGTCATTATCCTTTTAACTATTATTATTATCCTTATTATTATTATTATTATCGCTATAACTGTTATCATTATCCTTATTCTATTGAACTATCAGTATTACTCTTGCCTTTATCCTTATAACTATTATTATTATTCTTATTACTGTTATTATTGACGCTATAACTGTTATTATTATCCTTATTACTATTATTATTATCGCTATAACTGTTATTATTATTCTTATTATTATTATTATTATCCCTATTCCGCTTGTCTTTATCCTTATAACTATTATTATCATCCTTATTACTATTATTATTATCGCTATAACTGTTATCATTATCCTTATTCTATTGTTACTATCAGTATTACTCTTGCCTTTATCCTTATAAATATTATTATTATCCTTATTACTGTTATTATTGACGCTATAACTGTTATTATTATCCTTATTACTATTATTATTATCCCTATAACTGTTATTATTATTCTTATTATTATTATTATTATCCCTATTCCTCTTGTCTTTATCCTTATAACTATTATTATTATCCTTATTATTATTATTATTATCGCTATAACTGTTATTGTTATACTTATTACTATTATTATTATCGCTATAACTGTTATTATTATTCTTATTATTATTATTATTATCCCTATTCCTCTTGTCTTTATCCTTATAACTATTATTATTATCCTTCTTATTATTTTTATATTTATCGCTATAACTTTTATTATTATACTTATTACTATTATAATTATCGCTATAACTGTTATTATTATTCTTATTATTATTATTATTATCCCTATTCCTCTTGTCTTTATCCTTATAACTATTATTATTATCGCTATAACTGTTATCATTATCCTTATTCTATTGTTACTATCAGTATTACTCTTGCCTTTATCCTTATAAATATTATTATTATCCTTATTCTATTGTTACTATCCGTATTACTCTGGTCTTTATCCTTATAACTATTATAATTATCCTTATTACTGTTATTATTGACGCTATAACTGTTATTATTATGATTATTACTATTATTATTATCGCTATAACAGTTGTTATTATTCTTATTATTATTATTATTATCCCTATTCCTCTTGCCTTTACCCTTATAACTATTATTAATATCCTTATTATTATTATTATTATCGCTATAACTGTTATTATTATCCCTATTACTATTATTATTATCGCTATAACTGTTATTATTATTCATATTATTATTATTATTATGCCTATTCCTCTTGTCTTTATCCTTATAACTATTATTATCATCCTTATTACTATTATTATTATCGCTATAACTGTTATCATTATCCTTATTCTATTGTTACTATCAGTATTACTCTTGCCTTTATCCTTATAAATATTATTATTATCCTTATTACTGTTATTATTGACGCTATAACTGTTATTATTATCCTTATTACTATTATTATTATCGCTATAACTATTATTATTATCCTTATTATTATTATTATTATTTTTATCGCTATAACTGTTATTATTATCCTTATTACTATTATTATTATCGCTATAACTGTTATTATTATTCTTATTATTATTATTATTATCCCTAATCCGCTTGTCTTTATCCTTATAACTATTATTATCATCCTTATTACTATTATTATTATCGCTATAACTGTTATCATTATCCTTATTCTATTGTTACTATCAGTATTACTCTTGCCTTTATCCTTATAAATATTATTATTATCCTTATTACTGTTATTATTGACGCTATAACTTTTATTATTATCCTTATTACTATTATTATTATCGCTATAACTGTTATTCTTATTCTTATTATTATTATTATTATCCGTATTCCTCTTGTCTTTATCCTTATAACTGTTATTATTATCCTTATTACTGTTATTATTGACGCTATAACTGTTATTATTATCCTTATTATTATTATTATTATCGCTATAACTATTATTATTATCCTTATTATTATTATTATTATTTTTATCGCTATAACTGTTATTATTATCCTTATTACTATTATAATTATCGCTATAACTGTTATTATTATTCTTATTATTATTATTATTATCCCTATTCCTCTTGTCATTATCCTTTTAACTATTATTATTATCCTTATTATTATTATTATTATCGCTATAACTGTTATCATTATCCTTATTCTATTGAACTATCAGTATTACTCTTGCCTTTATCCTTATAACTATTATTATTATTCTTATTACTGTTATTATTGACGCTATAACTGTTATTATTATCCTTATTACTATTATTATTATCGCTATAACTGTTATTATTATTCTTATTATTATTATTATTATCCCTATTCCGCTTGTCTTTATCCTTATAACTATTATTATCATCCTTATTACTATTATTATTATCGCTATAACTGTTATCATTATCCTTATTCTATTGTTACTATCAGTATTACTCTTGCCTTTATCCTTATAAATATTATTATTATCCTTATTACTGTTATTATTGACGCTATAACTGTTATTATTATCCTTATTACTATTATTATTATCCCTATAACTGTTATTATTATTCTTATTATTATTATTATTATCCCTATTCCTCTTGTCTTTATCCTTATAACTATTATTATTATCCTTATTATTATTATTATTATCGCTATAACTGTTATTGTTATACTTATTACTATTATAATTATCGCTATAACTGTTTCTATTATTCTTATTATTATTATTATTATCCCTATTCCTCTTGCCTTTATCCTTATAACTATTATTATTATCCTTATTACTGTTATTATTGACGCTATAACTGTTATTATTATCCTTATTACTATTATTATTATCGCTATAACTGTTATTATTATTCTTATTATTATTATTATTATCCCTATTCCTCTTGTCTTTATCCTTATAACTATTATTATTATCCTTATTATTATTATTATTATCGCTATAACTGTTATTATTATCCCTATTACTATTATTATTATCGCTATAACTGTTATTATTATTCATATTATTATTATTATTATGCCTATTCCTCTTGTCTTTATCCTTATAACTATTATTATCATCCTTATTACTATTATTATTATCGCTATAACTGTTATCATTATCCTTATTCTATTGTTACTATCAGTATTACTCTTGCCTTTATCCTTATAAATATTATTATTATCCTTATTACTGTTATTATTGACGCTATAACTGTTATTATTATCCTTATTACTATTATTATTATCGCTATAACTGTTATTATTATTCTTATTATTATTATTATTATCCCTATTCCTCTTGTCTTTATCCTTATAACTATTATTATTATCCTTATTATTATTATTATTATCGCTATAACTGTTATCATTATCCTTATTCTATTGAACTATCAGTATTACTCTTGCCTTTATCCTTATAACTATTATTATTATTCTTATTACTGTTATTATTGACGCTATAACTGTTATTATTATCCTTATTACTATTATTATTATCGCTATAACTGTTATTATTATTCTTATTATTAAAATTATTATCCCTATTCCGCTTGTCTTTATCCTTATAACTATTATTATCATCCTTATTGCTATTATTATTATCGCTATAACTGTTATCATTATCCTTATTCTATTGTTACTATCAATATTACTCTTGCCTTTATCCTTATAAATATTATTATTATCCTTATTACTGTTATTATTATCGCTATAACTGTTATTGTTATACTTATTACTATTATAATTATCGCTATAACTGTTACTATTATTCTTCTTATTATTATTATTATCCCTATTCCTCTTGCCTTTATCCTTATAACTATTATTATTATCCTTATTACTGTTATTATTGACGCTATAACTGTTATTATTATCCTTATTACTATTATTATTATCGCTATAACTGTTATTATTATTCTTATTATTATTATTATTATCCCTATTCCTCTTGTCTTTATCCTTATAACTATTATTATTATCCTTATTATTATTATTATTATCGCTATAACTGTTATTGTTATACTTATTACTATTATAATTGTCGCTATAACTGTTACTATTATTCTTATTATTATTATTATTATCCCTATTCCTCTTGCCTTTATCCTTATAACTATTATTATTATCCTTATTACTGTTATTTTTGACGCTATAACTGTTATTATTATCCTTATTACTATTATTATTATCGCTATAACTGTTATTATTATTCTTCTTATTATTATTATTATCCCTATTCCTCTTGTCTTTATCCTTATAATTATTATTATTATCCTTATTATTATTATTATTATCGCTATAACTGTTATTGTTATCCTTATTACTATTATAATTATCGCTATAACTGTTATTATTATCCTTATTATTATTATTATTATCGCTATAACTGTTATCATTATCCTTATTCTATTGAACTATCAGTATTACTCTTGCCTTTATCCTTATAACTATTATTATTAGCCTTATTACTGTTATTATTGACACTATAACTGTTATTATTATCCTTATTACTATTATAATTATCCCTATTCCTCTTGTCTTTATCCTTATAACTATTATTATTATCCTTATTATTATTATTATTATCGCTATAACTGTTATCATTATCCTTATTCTATTGAACTATCAGTATTACTCTTGCCTTTATCCTTATAACTATTATTATTATTCTTATTACTGTTATTATTGACGCTATAACTGTTATTATTATCCTTATTACTATTATTATTATCGCTATAACTGTTATTATTATTCTTATTATTATTATTATTATCCCTATTCCTCTTGTCTTTATCCTTATAACTATTATTATCATCCTTATTACTATTATTATTATCGCTATAACTGTTATCATTATCCTTATTCTATTGTTACTATCAGTATTACTCTTGCCTTTATCCTTATAAATATTATTATTATCCTTATTCTATTGTTACTATCCGTATTACTCTGGTCTTTATCCTTATAACTATTATAATTATCCTTATTACTGTTATTATTGACGCTATAACTGTTATTATTATGATTATTACTATTATTATTATCGCTATAACAGTTATTATTATTCTTATTATTATTATTATTATCCCTATTCCTCTTGCCTTTATCCTTATAACTATTATTAATATCCTTATTATTATTATTATTATCGCTATAACTGTTATTGTTATACTTATTACTATTATAATTATCGCTATAACTGTTACTATTATTCTTATTATTATTATTATTATTATCCCTATTCCTCTTGCCTTTATCCTTATAACTATTATTATTATCCTTATTACTGTTATTATTGACGCTATAACTGTTATTATTATCCTTATTACTATTATTATTATCGCTATAACTGTTATTATTATTCTTATTATTATTATTATTATCCCTATTCCTCTTGTCTTTATCCTTATAACTATTATTATTATCCTTATTATTATTATTATTATCGCTATAACTGTTATTGTTATCCTTATTACTATTATAATTATCGCTATAACTGTTATTATTATTCTTATTATTATTATTATTATCCCTATTCCTCTTGTCTTTATCCTTATAACTATTATTATTATCCTTATTACTATTATTATTATCGCTATAACTGTTATCATTATCCTTATTCTATTGTTACTATCAGTATTACTCTTGCCTTTATCCTTATAACTATTATTATTATCCTTATTCTATTCGTACTATCCGTATTACTTTGGTCTTTATCCTGATAACTATTATAATTATCCTTATTACTGTTATTATTGACGCTATAACTGTTATTATTATGATTATTACTATTATTATTATCGCTATAACTGTTAGT
>CAMAOC010000518.1:0-29493 GCA_945859555.1 Megachile ligniseca | reverse complement strand
CCTTATTCTATTGTTACTATCCGTATTACTCTTGCCTTTATCCCTATAACTATTATTACTATCCTTATCCTATTGTTACTATCCGTATTACTCTTGTCTTTATCCTTATAACTATTATTATTATCGCTATAACTGTTACTATTATTCTTATTCTACTGTTACTATCCGTATTACTCTTGCCTTTATCCTTATAACTTTTATTATTATCCTTATTACCATTATTATTATCTCCATAACTGTTATTATTATCTTCATTCTATTATTACTATCCCTATACCTCTTGTCTTCATCCTTATTACTATTATTATTATCGCTATAACTGTTATTATTATCCATATTCTGTTGTTACTATCCCCATTACTCTTGTCTTCATCATTATAACTATTATTATTATCCTTATTACTATTATTATTATCCCTATTCCTCTTGTCTTTATTCTTATAACTATCATTATTATCCTTATTATTACTATTATTATCGATATAACTCTTATTATTATCCTTATTCTATTGTTACTATCCGTATTACTCTTGTCTTTATCCTTATAACTATTATTATTATCCTTATTCTATTATTACTATCCCTATTCCTCTTGTCGTTATTCTTATAAATATCATTATCATCCTTATTACTATTATTATTATCGCTATGACTGTTATTATTATCCTCATTCTTTTATTACTATCCCTATTACTGTTGTCTTTATCCTTATAACTATTATTATTATCCTTATTAATATTATTATTATCGCTATAACTATTATTATTATCCTTATTACTATTATTATTATCGCTATGACTGTTATTATTATCCTTATTCTTTTATTACTATCCCTATTACTGTTGTCTTTATCCTTATAACTATTATTATTATCCTTATTACTATTATTATTATCGCTATGACTGTTATTATTATCCTCATTCTATTAATACTATCCCTATTACTCTTGTCTTTATCCTTATAACTATTATTATTTCCCTTATTACAATTATTATTATCGCTATAACTATTGTTATTATCCTTATTACTATTGTTATTATCGCTATGACTGTTATTATTATCCTTATTCTTTTATTACTATCCCTATTACTGTTGTCTTTATCCTTATAACTATTATTATTATCCTTATTAATATTATTATTATCGCTATAACTATTATTATTATCCTTATTACTATTATTATTATCGCTATGACTGTTATTATTATCCTTATTCTTTTATTACTATCCCTATTACTGTTGTCTTTATCTTTATAACTATTATTATTATCCTTATTACTATTATTATTATCCTTATTACTATTATTATTATCGCTATAACTATTATTATTATCGCTATGACTGTTATTATTATCCTTATTTCTATTATTATTAGCACTATAACTATTATTATTATCCTTATTACTATTATTATTATCGCTATGACTGTTATTATTATCCTCATTCTATTAATACTATCCCTATTACTCTTGTCTTTATCCTTATAACTATTATTATTTCCCTTATTACAATTATTATTATCGCTATAACTATTGTTATTATCCTTATTACTATTGTTATTATCGCTATGACTGTTATTATTATCCTTATTCTTTTATTACTATCCCTATTACTGTTGTCTTTATCCTTATAACTATTATTATTATCCTTATTAATATTATTATTATCGCTATAACTATTATTATTATCCTTATTACTATTATTATTATTGCTATGACTGTTATTATTATCCTTATTCTTTTATTACTATCCCTATTACTGTTGTCTTTATCCTTATAACTATTATTATTTCCCTTATTACTATTATTATTATCGCTATAACTATTGTTATTATCCTTATTACTATGTCATTATCGCTATGACTGTTATTATTATCCTTATTTCTATTATTATTCGCACTATAACTATTATTATTATCCTTATTACTAGTATTAGTACCACTATAACTATTATGTTTGTCCTTATTACTATTATTATTCGCACTATAACTATTATTATTATCCTTATTACTATTATTATTCGCACTATAACTATTATTATTATCCTTATTACTATTATTATTATTGCTATAACTCCTATTATTATAATTATTACTATTGTTATTATCGCTATGACTGTTATTATTATCCTTATTTTTATTATTATTAGCACTATACCTATTATTATTATCCTTATTACTATTATTATTTTCGTTATAACTATTATTATTATCGCTATAACTGTTATTATTATCCTCATTCTATTATTACTATCCCTATTACTCTTGTCTTTATCGTTATAAATATTATTATTTCCCTTATTACTATTATTATTATCGCTATATCTATTATTATTATCCTTATTACTATTGTTATTATCGCTATGACTGTTATTATTATCCTTATTCTTTTATTACTATCCCTATTACTGTTGTCTTGATCCTTATAACTATCATTATTATCCTTATTACTATTATTATTATCGCCATGACTGCTATTATTATCCTTATTCTTTTATTACTATCCCTATTACTGTTGTCCTTATCCTTATAAATATTATTATTATCCTTATTACAATTATTACGAGCACAATAACTATTATTATTATCGCTATGACTGTTATTATTATCCTTATTTTTATTATTATTAGCACTATACCTATTATTATTATCCTTATTACTATTATTATTTTCGTTATAACTATTATTATTATCGCTATAACTGTTATTATTATCCTCATTCTATTATTACTATCCCTATTACTCTTGTCTTTATCGTTATAAATATTATTATTTCCCTTATTACTATTATTATTATCGCTATATCTATTATTATTATCCTTATTACTATTGTTATTATCGCTATGACTGTTATTATTATCCTTATTCTTTTATTACTATCCCTATTACTGTTGTCTTGATCCTTATAACTATCATTATTATCCTTATTACTATTATTATTATCGCCATGACTGCTATTATTATCCTTATTCTTTTATTACTATCCCTATTACTGTTGTCCTTATCCTTATAAATATCATTATTATCCTTATTACAATTATTACGAGCACAATAACTATTATTATTATCGCTATGACTGTTATTATTATCCTCATTCTATTATTACTATCCCTATTACTGTTGTCTTTATCCTTATAACTATTATTATTATCCTTATTACTATTATTATTATCGCTATGACTGTTATTATTATCCTTATTCTTTTATTACTATCCCTATTACTGTTGTCTTTATCCTTATAACTATTATTATTATCCTTATTACTATTATTATTATCCTCATTCTATTAATACTATCCCTATTACTCTTGTCTTTATCCTTATAACTATTATTATTTCCCTTATTACAATTATTATTATCGCTATAACTATTGTTATTATCCTTATTACTATTGTTATTATCGCTATGACTGTTATTATTATCCTTATTCTTTTATTACTATCCCTATTACTGTTGTCTTTATCCTTATAACTATTATTATTATCCTTATTAATATTATTATTATCGCTATATCTATTATTATTATCCTTATTACTATTGTTATTATTGCTATGACTGTTATTATTATCCTTATTCTTTTATTACTATCCCTATTACTGTTGTCTTTATCCTTATAACTATTATTATTTCCCTTATTACTATTATTATTATCGCTATAACTATTGTTATTATCCTTATTACTATGTCATTATCGCTATGACTGTTATTATTATCCTTATTTCTATTATTATTCGCACTATAACTATTATTATTATCCTTATTACTAGTATTAGTTCCACTATAACTATTATGTTTGTCCTTATTACTATTATTATTCGCACTATAACTATTATTATTATCCTTATTACTATTATTATTCGCACTATAACTATTATTATTATCCTTATTACTATTATTATTATTGCTATAACTCCTATTATTATCCTTATTACTATTATTATTATTGCTATAACTGGTATTATTATCCTTATTTCTATTATTATTAGCACTATAACTATTATTATTAGCCTTATTACTATTGTTATTATCGCTATGACTGTTATTATTATCCTTATTTCTATTATTATTAGCACTATAACTATTATTATTATCCTTATTACTATTATTATTATCGCTATGACTGTTATT
This sequence comes from Megachile ligniseca, assembly GCA_945859555.1. Lineage (NCBI taxonomy): Eukaryota > Metazoa > Arthropoda > Insecta > Hymenoptera > Megachilidae > Megachile > Megachile ligniseca. The sequence continues at coordinate 25,368 of CAMAOC010000518.1, read as the reverse complement.
ATTATCCTCATTCTTTTATTACTATCCCTATTACTGTTGTCTTTATCCTTATAACTATTATTATTATCCTTATTAATATTATTATTATCGCTATAACTATTATTATTATCCTTATTACTATTATTATTATCGCTATGACTGTTATTATTATCCTCATTCTATTAATACTATCCCTATTACTCTTGTCTTTATCCTTATAACTATTATTATTTCCCTTATTACAATTATTATTATCGCTATAACTATTGTTATTATCCTTATTACTATTGTTATTATCGCTATGACTGTTATTATTATCCTTATTCTTTTATTACTATCCCTATTACTGTTGTCTTTATCCTTATAACTATTATTATTATCCTTATTAATATTATTATTATCGCTATAACTATTATTATTATCCTTATTACTATTATTATTATTGCTATGACTGTTATTATTATCCTTATTCTTTTATTACTATCCCTATTACTGTTGTCTTTATCCTTATAACTATTATTATTTCCCTTATTACTATTATTATTATCGCTATAACTATTGTTATTATCCTTATTACTATGTCATTATCGCTATGACTGTTATTATTATCCTTATTTCTATTATTATTAGCACTATAACTATTATTATTATCCTTATTACAATTGTTATTATCGCTATGACTGTTATTATTATCCTTATTACTATTGCTCTTATCGCTATGTTTGTTATTATTATCCTAATTCTCTTATTACTATCACTATTACTCGTGTCTTTATACTTATAACTATTAATATTATCCTTATTACTAATATTATTATCTCTATAACTATCATTATTATCCTTATTACTATTATTATTATCGCTATGACTGTTATTATTATCCTTATTCTTTTATTACTATCCCTATTACTGTTGTCCTTATCCTTATAACTATTATTATTATCCTTATTACTATTATTATTCGCAGTATAACTATTATTATTATCCTTATTACTATTGTTATTATCGCTATGACTGTTATTATTATCCTTATGCTTTTATTACTATCCCTATTACTGTTGTCTTTATCCTTATAACTATTATTATTATTCTTATTATTATTATTATTATCGCTATGACTGTTATTATTATCCTTATTACTATTGCTATTATCGCTATGTTTGTTATTATTATCCTTATTCTTTTATTACTATCCCTATTACTGTTGTCTTTATCCTTATAACTATTATTATTATCGTTATTAATATTATTATTATCGCTATAACTATTATTATTATCCTTATTACTATTATTATTATCGCTATGACTGTTATTATTATCCTTATTACTATTGCTCTTATCGCTATGTTTGTTATTATTATCCTAATTCTCTTATTACTATCACTATTACTCGTGTCTTTATCCTTAAAACTATTAATATTATCCTTATTACAATTATTACTCGCACAGTAACTATTATTATTATCCTTATTATTATTATTATTATTGCTATAATTGTTATTATTATCCTTATTTCTATTATTATTAGCACCATAACTATTATTATTATCGCTATGACTGTTATTATTATCCTCATTCTATTATTACTATCCCTATTACTGTTGTCTTTATCCTTATAACTATTGTTATTATCCTTATTACTATTATTATTTTCGTTATAACTATTATTATTATCGCTATAACTGTTATTATTATCCTCATTCTATTATTACTATCCCTATTACGCTTGTCTTTATCCTTATAACTATTATTATTTCCCTTATTACTATTATTATTATCGCTGTATCTATTATTATTATCCTTATTACTATTGTTATTATCGCTATGACTGTTATTATTATCCTTATTCTTTTATTACTATCCCTATTACTGTTGTCTTGATCCTTATAACTATCATTATTATCCTTATTACTATTATTATTATCGCCATGACTGCTATTATTATCCTTATTCTTTTATTACTATCCCTATTACAGTTGTCTTTATCTTTATAACTGTTATTATTATCCTTATTAATATTATTATTATTGCTATAACTGGTGTTATTATCCTTATTTCTATTATTATTAGCACTATAACTATTATTATTATCCTTATTACAATTGTTATTATCGCTATGACTGTTATTATTACCCTTATTTCTATTATTATTAGCACTATAACTATTATTATTATCCTTATTACTATTATTATTATCGCTATGACTGTTATTATTATCCTTATTACTATTGCTCTTATCGCTATGTTTGTTATTATTATCCTAATTCTCTTATTACTATCACTATTACTCGTGTCTTTATCCTTAAAACTATTAATATTATCCTTATTACAATTATTACTCGCACAGTAACTATTATTATTATCCTTATTATTATTATTATTATTGCTATAATTGTTATTATTATCCTTATTTCTATTATTATTAGCACCATAACTATTATTATTATCGCTATGACTGTTATTATTATCCTCATTCTATTATTACTATCCCTATTACTGTTGTCTTTATCCTTATAACTATTGTTATTATCCTTATTACTATTATTATTTGCGTTATAACTATTATTATTATCGCTATAACTGTTATTATTATCCTCATTCTATTATTACTATCCCTATTACTCTTGTCTTTATCCTTATAACTATTATTATTTCCCTTATTACTATTATTATTATCGCTATATCTATTATTATTATCCTTATTACTATTGTTATTATCGCTATGACTGTTATTATTATCCTTATTCTTTTATTACTATCCCTATTACTGTTGTCTTGATCCTTATAACTATCATTATTATCCTTATTACTATGATTATTATCGCCATGACTGCTATTATTATCCTTATTCTTTTATTACTATCCCTATTACTGTTGTCCTTATCCTTATAAATATTATTATTATCCTTATTACAATTATTACGAGCACAATAACTATTATTATTATCATTATTATTATTATTATTATTGCTATAACTGTTATTATTATCCTTATTTCTATTATTATTAGCACTATAACTATTATTGTTATCCTTATTACTATTATTATTGTCGCTATGACTGTTATTATTATCCTTATGCTTTTATTACTATCCCTATTACTGTTGTCTTTATCCTTATAACTATTATTATTTCCCTTATTACTATTATTATTATCGCTATAACTATTATTATTGTATTATCCTTATTACTAGTATTATTAGCACTATAACTATTATGTTTATCCTTATTACTATTATTATTCGCACTATAACTATTATTATTATCCTTATTACTATTGTTATTATCGCTATGACTGTTATTATTATCCTTATGCTTTTATTACTATCCCTATTACTGTTGTCATTATCCTTATAACTATTATTATTATCCTTACTATTATTATTATTATCGCTATGACTGTTATTATTATCCTTATTACTATTGCTATTATCGCTATGTTTGTTATTATTATCCTTATTCTATTATTACTATCCCTATTACTCTTGTCTTTATCCTTATAACTATTTTTATTATCCTTATTATTATTATTATTATTATTATCGCTATAAATGTTATTATTATTCTTATTACTATTATTATTAGCACTATAACTATTATTATTATCGCTATGACTGTTATTATTATCCTCATTCTATTATTACTATCCCTATTACTCTTCTCTTTATCCTTATAACTATTATTATTATCCTTATTATTATTATTAGTATCGCTATAAATGTTATTATTATCCTTATTACTATTATTATTAGCACTATAACTATTATTATTATCCTTATTACTATTACTATTATCGCTATGACTGTTATTATTATCCTTATTCTTTTATTACTATCCCTATTACTGTTGTATTCATCTTTATAACTATTATTATTATCCTTATTACTATTAGTATTATCGCTATGACTGTTATTATTATACTTATTCTATTATTACTGTCCCTATTACTCTTGTCTTTATCCTTATAACTATTATTATTGTCCTTATTACTATTATTATTATCGCTATGACTGTTATTATTATCCTTATAACTAATGCTATTATCGCTATGTTTCTTATTATTGTCCTTATTCTATTTTTACTATCCCTATTACTCTTGTCTTTATCCTTATAACTATTTTTATTATCCTTATTACTACTATTATTAGCACTATAACTATTATTATTATCCTTATTACTATTAATATTATCGCTATAACTGTTGTTATAACCCTTATTACAAGTATTATTAGCACTATAACTATTATGTTTATCCTTATTACTATTATTATTCGCACTATAACTAATATTATTATCCTTATTACTATTGCTATTATCGCTATGTTTGTTATTATTATCCTTATTCTTTTATTACTATCCCTATTACTGTTGTCTTTATCCTTATAACTATTATTATTATCGTTATTAATATTATTATTATCGCTATAACTATTATTATTATCCTTATTACTATTATTATTATCGCTATGACTGTTATTATTATCCTTATTACTATTGCTCTTATCGCTATGTTTGTTATTATTATCCTAATTCTCTTATTACTATCACTATTACTCGTGTCTTTATCCTTAAAACTATTAATATTATCCTTATTACAATTATTACTCGCACAGTAACTATTATTATTATCCTTATTATTATTATTATTATTGCTATAATTGTTATTATTATCCTTATTTCTATTATTATTAGCACCATAACTATTATTATTATCGCTATGACTGTTATTATTATCCTCATTCTACTATTACTATCCCTATTACTGTTGTCTTTATCCTTATAACTATTGTTATTATCCTTATTACTATTATTATTTTCGTTATAACTATTATTATTATCGCTATAACTGTTATTATTATCCTCATTCTATTATTACTATCCCTATTACTCTTGTCTTTATCCTTATAACTATTATTATTTCCCTTATTACTATTATTATTATCGCTATATCTATTATTATTATCCTTATTACTATTGTTATTATCGCTATGACTGTTATTATTATCCTTATTCTTTTATTACTATCCCTATTACTGTTGTCTTGATCCTTATAACTATCATTATTATCCTTATTACTATTATTATTATCGCCATGACTGCTATTATTATCCTTATTCTTTTATTACTATCCCTATTACAGTTGTCTTTATCCTTATAACTGTTATTATTATCCTTATTAATATTATTATTATTGCTATAACTGGTGTTATTATCCTTATTTCTATTATTATTAGCACTATAACTATTATTATTATCCTTATTACAATTGTAATTATCGCTATGACTGTTATTATTACCCTTATTTCTATTATTATTAGCACTATAACTATTATTATTATCCTTATTACTATTATTATTATCGCTATGACTGTTATTATTATCCTTATTACTATTGCTCTTATCGCTATGTTTGTTATTATTATCCTAATTCTCTTATTACTATCACTATTACTCGTGTCTTTATCCTTAAAACTATTAATATTATCCTTATTACAATTATTACTCGCACAGTAACTATTATTATTATCCTTATTATTATTATTATTATTGCTATAATTGTTATTATTATCCTTATTTCTATTATTATTAGCACCATAACTATTATTATTATCGCTATGACTGTTATTATTATCCTCATTCTATTATTACTATCCCTATTACTGTTGTCTTTATCCTTATAACTATTGTTATTATCCTTATTACTATTATTATTTTCGTTATAACTATTATTATTATCGCTATAACTGTTATTATTATCCTCATTCTATTATTACTATCCCTATTACTCTTGTCTTTATCCTTATAACTATTATTATTTCCCTTATTACTATTATTATTATCGCTATATCTATTATTATTATCCTTATTACTATTGTTATTATCGCTATGACTGTTATTATTATCCTTATTCTTTTATTACTATCCCCATTACTGTTGTCTTGATCCTTATAACTATCATTATTATCGCCATGACTGCTATTATTATCCTTATTCTTTTATTACTATCCCTATTACTGTTGTCCTTATCCTTATAAATATTATTATTATCCTTATTACAATTATTACGAGCACAATAACTATTATTATTATCGCTATGACTGTTATTATTATCCTCATTCTATTATTACTATCCCTATTACTGTTGTCTTTATCCTTATAACTATTATTATTATCCTTATTACTATTATTATTATTGCTATGACTGTTATTATTATCCTTATTCTTTTATTACTATCCCTATTACTGTTGTCTTTATCCTTATAACTATTATTATTATCCTTATTACTATTATTATTATTACTATGACTGTTATTATTATCCTTATTCTTTTATTACTATCCCTATTACTGTTGTCTTGATCCTTATAACTATCATTATTATCGCCATGACTGCTATTATTATCCTTATTCTTTTATTACTATCCCTATTACTGTTGTCCTTATCCTTATAAATATTATTATTATCCTTATTACAATTATTACGAGCACAATAACTATTATTATTATCGCTATGACTGTTATTATTATCCTCATTCTATTATTACTATCCCTATTACTGTTGTCTTTATCCTTATAACTATTATTATTATCCTTATTACTATTATTATTATTGCTATGACTGTTATTATTATCCTTATTCTTTTATTACTATCCCTATTACTGTTGTCTTTATCCTTATAACTATTATTATTATCCTTATTAATATTATTATTATCGCTATAACTATTATTATTATCCTTATTACTATTATTATTATTGCTATGACTGTTATTATTATCCTTATTCTTTTATTACTATCCCTATTACTGTTGTCTTTATCCTTATAACTATTATTATTTCCCTTATTACTATTATTATTATCGCTATAACTATTGTCATTATCCTTATTACTATGTCATTATCGCTATGACTGTTATTATTATCCTTATTTCTATTATTATTAGCACTATAACTATTATTATTATCCTTATTACAATTGTTATTATCGCTATGACTGTTATTATTATCCTTATTACTATTGCTCTTATCGCTATGTTTGTTATTATTATCCTAATTCTCTTATTACTATCACTATTACTCGTGTCTTTATCCTTATAACTATTAATATTATCCTTATTACTAATATTATTATCTCTATAACTATCATTATTATCCTTATTACTATTATTATTATCGCTATGACTGTTATTATTATCCTTATTCTTTTTTTACTAACCCTATTACTGTTGTCCTTATCCTTATAACTATTATTATTATCCTTATTACAATTATTACGAGCACAATAACTATTATTATTATCCTTATTATTATTATTATTATTGCTATAATTGTTATTATTATCCTTATTTCTATTATTATTAGCACTATAACTATTATTATTATCCTAATTACTATTATTATTATCGCTATAACTATTATTATTATCGCTATTACTGTTATTGTTATCCTTATTCTTTTATTACTATCCCTATTACTGTTGTCTTTATCCTTATAACTATTATTATTATCCTTATTAATATTATTATTATCCTTATTACTATTATTATTATCGCTAGGACTGTTATTATTATCCTTATTACTATTGCTATTATCGCTATGTTTGTTATTATTATCCTCATTCTATTATTACTATCCCTATTACTCGTGTCTTTATCCTTATAACTATTAATATTATCCTTATTACTAATATTATTATCTCTATAACTATCATTATTATCCTTATTACTATTATTATTATCGCTATGACTGTTATTATTATCCTTATTCTTTTTTTTACTATCCCTATTACTGTTGTCCTTATCCTTATAACTATTATTATTATCCTTATTACAATTATTACTCGCACAGTAACTATTATTATTATCCTTATTATTATTATTATTATTCCTATAATTGTTATTATTATCCTTATTTCTATTATTATTAGCACCATAACTATTATTATTATCGCTATGACTGTTATTATTATCCTCATTCTATTATTACTATCCCTATTACTGTTGTCTTGATCCTTATAAATATCATTATTATCCTTATTACTATTATTATTATCGCCATGACTGCTATTATTATCCTTATTCTTTTATTACTATCCCTATTACTGTTGTCCTTATCCTTATAAATATTATTATTATCCTTATTACAATTATTACGAGCACAATAACTATTATTATTATCATTATTATTATTATTATTATTGCTATAACTGTTATTATTATCCTTATTTCTATTATTATTAGCACTATAACTATTATTGTTATCCTTATTACTATTATTATTGTCGCTATGACTGTTATTATTATCCTTATGCTTTTATTACTATCCCTATTACTGTTGTCTTTATCCTTATAACTATTATTATTTCCCTTATTACTATTATTATTATCGCTATAACTATTATTATTGTATTATCCTTATTACTAGTATTATTAGCACTATAACTATTATGTTTATCCTTATTACTATTATTATTCGCACTATAACTATAATTATTATCCTTATTACTATTGTTATTATCGCTATGACTGTTATTATTATCCTTATGCTTTTATTACTATCCCTATTACTGTTGTCTTTATCCTTATAACTATTATTATTATCCTTACTATTATTATTATTATCGCTATGACTGTTATTATTATCCTTATTACTATTGCTATTATCGCTATGTTTGTTATTATTATCCTTATTCTATTATTACTATCCCTATTACTCTTGTCTTTATCCTTATAACTATTTTTATTATCCTTATTATTATTATTATTATTATTATCGCTATAAATGTTATTATTATTCTTATTACTATTATTATTAGCACTATAACTATTATTATTATCGCTATGACTGTTATTATTATCCTCATTCTATTATTACTATCCCTATTACTCTTCTCTTTATCCTTATAACTATTATTATTATCCTTATTATTATTATTAGTATCGCTATAAATGTTATTATTATCCTTATTACTATTATTATTAGCACTATAACTATTATTATTATCCTTATTACTATTACTATTATCGCTATGACTGTTATTATTATCCTTATTCTTTTATTACTATCCCTATTACTGTTGTCTTCATCTTTATAACTATTATTATTATCCTTATTACTATTAGTATTATCGCTATGACTGTTATTATTATACTTATTCTATTATTACTATCCCTATTACTCTTGTCTTTATCCTTATAACTATTATTATTGTCCTTATTACTATTATTATTATCGCTATGACTGTTATTATTATCCTTATAACTAATGCTATTATCGCTATGTTTCTTATTATTGTCCTTATTCTATTATTACTGTCCCTATTACTCTTGTCTTTATCCTTATAACTATTTTTATTATCCTTATTACTACTATTATTAGCACTATAACTATTATTATTATCGCTATAACTGTTGTTATAACCCTTATTACAAGTATTATTAGCACTATAACTATCATTATTATCCTAATTACTATTATTATTATCGCTATGACTGTTATTATTATCGTTATTACTATTATTATTAGCACTATAACTGTTATTATTATCCTCATTCTATTATTACTATGCCTATTACTCTTGTCTTTATCCTTATAACTATTATTATTATCCTTATTAATTTTATTATTATCACTATAACTATTATTATTATCCTTATTACTATTATTATTATCGCTATGACTGTTATAATTATCCGTATTCTTTTATTACTATCCCTATTACTCTTGTCTTTATCCTTATAACTATTAATATTATCCTTATTAGCAATATTATTATCTCTATAACTATCATTATTATCCGTATCATTATTATTATTATCGCTATGGCTGTTATTATTATCCTTATTCTTTTATTACTATCCCTATTACTCTTGTCTTTATCCTTATAATTATTTTGATTATCCTTATTTCTACTATTATTAGCACTATAACTATAATTATTACCCTTATCACTATTAATATTATCGCTATAACTATCATTATTATCCTAATTACTATTATTATTATCGCTATGACTGTTATTATTATCCTTATTCTATTATTACTATCCCTATTACTGTTGTCCTCATCCATATAACTATTATTATTATCCTTATTACAATTATTACTAGCACAATAACTATTATTATTATCCTTATTATTATTATTATTATTGCTATGACTGTTATTATTATCCTTATTTATATTATTATTAGCACTATAATCGCTATGACTGTTATTATTAACCTTATTCTATTATTACTATCCCTATTACTCCAGTCTTTATCCTTATAACTATTATTATTATCCTTATTACTATTATTATTATCGCTATGACTGTTATTATTATCCTTATTACTATTATTATTATCGCTATGACTGTTATTATTATCCGTATTCTTTTATTACTATCCCTATTACTCTTGTCTTTATCCTTATAACTATTAATATTATCCTTATTAGCAATATTATAATCTCTATAACTATCATTATTATCCGTATTACTATTATTATTATCGCTATGACTGTTATTATTATCCTTATTCTTTTATTACTATCCATATTACTGTTGTCTTTATCGCTATAACTATTATTATTATCCTTATTACTATTATTATTATCGCTATGACTGTTATTATTATCCTTATTACTATTGCTCTTATCGCTATGTTTGTTATTATTATCCTAATTCTCTTATTACTATCACTATTACTCGTGTCTTTATCCTTAAAACTATTAATATTATCCTTATTACAATTATTACTCGCACAGTAACTATTATTATTATCCTTATTATTATTATTATTATTGCTATAATTGTTATTATTATCCTTATTTCTATTATTATTAGCACCATAACTATTATTATTATCGCTATGACTGTTATTATTATCCTCATTCTACTATTACTATCCCTATTACTGTTGTCTTTATCCTTATAACTATTGTTATTATCCTTATTACTATTATTATTTTCGTTATAACTATTATTATTATCGCTATAACTGTTATTATTATCCTCATTCTATTATTACTATCCCTATTACTCTTGTCTTTATCCTTATAACTATTATTATTTCCCTTATTACTATTATTATTATCGCTATATCTATTATTATTATCCTTATTACTATTGTTATTATCGCTATGACTGTTATTATTATCCTTATTCTTTTATTACTATCCCTATTACTGTTGTCTTGATCCTTATAACTATCATTATTATCCTTATTACTATTATTATTATCGCCATGACTGCTATTATTATCCTTATTCTTTTATTACTATCCCTATTACAGTTGTCTTTATCCTTATAACTGTTATTATTATCCTTATTAATATTATTATTATTGCTATAACTGGTGTTATTATCCTTATTTCTATTATTATTAGCACTATAACTATTATTATTATCCTTATTACAATTGTAATTATCGCTATGACTGTTATTATTACCCTTATTTCTATTATTATTAGCACTATAACTATTATTATTATCCTTATTACTATTATTATTATCGCTATGACTGTTATTATTATCCTTATTACTATTGCTCTTATCGCTATGTTTGTTATTATTATCCTAATTCTCTTATTACTATCACTATTACTCGTGTCTTTATCCTTAAAACTATTAATATTATCCTTATTACAATTATTACTCGCACAGTAACTATTATTATTATCCTTATTATTATTATTATTATTGCTATAATTGTTATTATTATCCTTATTTCTATTATTATTAGCACCATAACTATTATTATTATCGCTATGACTGTTATTATTATCCTCATTCTATTATTACTATCCCTATTACTGTTGTCTTTATCCTTATAACTATTGTTATTATCCTTATTACTATTATTATTTTCGTTATAACTATTATTATTATCGCTATAACTGTTATTATTATCCTCATTCTATTATTACTATCCCTATTACTCTTGTCTTTATCCTTATAACTATTATTATTTCCCTTATTACTATTATTATTATCGCTATATCTATTATTATTATCCTTATTACTATTGTTATTATCGCTATGACTGTTATTATTATCCTTATTCTTTTATTACTATCCCCATTACTGTTGTCTTGATCCTTATAACTATCATTATTATCGCCATGACTGCTATTATTATCCTTATTCTTTTATTACTATCCCTATTACTGTTGTCCTTATCCTTATAAATATTATTATTATCCTTATTACAATTATTACGAGCACAATAACTATTATTATTATCGCTATGACTGTTATTATTATCCTCATTCTATTATTACTATCCCTATTACTGTTGTCTTTATCCTTATAACTATTATTATTATCCTTATTACTATTATTATTATTGCTATGACTGTTATTATTATCCTTATTCTTTTATTACTATCCCTATTACTGTTGTCTTTATCCTTATAACTATTATTATTATCCTTATTACTATTATTATTATTACTATGACTGTTATTATTATCCTTATTCTTTTATTACTATCCCTATTACTGTTGTCTTGATCCTTATAACTATCATTATTATCGCCATGACTGCTATTATTATCCTTATTCTTTTATTACTATCCCTATTACTGTTGTCCTTATCCTTATAAATATTATTATTATCCTTATTACAATTATTACGAGCACAATAACTATTATTATTATCGCTATGACTGTTATTATTATCCTCATTCTATTATTACTATCCCTATTACTGTTGTCTTTATCCTTATAACTATTATTATTATCCTTATTACTATTATTATTATTGCTATGACTGTTATTATTATCCTTATTCTTTTATTACTATCCCTATTACTGTTGTCTTTATCCTTATAACTATTATTATTATCCTTATTAATATTATTATTATCGCTATAACTATTATTATTATCCTTATTACTATTATTATTATTGCTATGACTGTTATTATTATCCTTATTCTTTTATTACTATCCCTATTACTGTTGTCTTTATCCTTATAACTATTATTATTTCCCTTATTACTATTATTATTATCGCTATAACTATTGTCATTATCCTTATTACTATGTCATTATCGCTATGACTGTTATTATTATCCTTATTTCTATTATTATTAGCACTATAACTATTATTATTATCCTTATTACAATTGTTATTATCGCTATGACTGTTATTATTATCCTTATTACTATTGCTCTTATCGCTATGTTTGTTATTATTATCCTAATTCTCTTATTACTATCACTATTACTCGTGTCTTTATCCTTATAACTATTAATATTATCCTTATTACTAATATTATTATCTCTATAACTATCATTATTATCCTTATTACTATTATTATTATCGCTATGACTGTTATTATTATCCTTATTCTTTTTTTACTAACCCTATTACTGTTGTCCTTATCCTTATAACTATTATTATTATCCTTATTACAATTATTACGAGCACAATAACTATTATTATTATCCTTATTATTATTATTATTATTGCTATAATTGTTATTATTATCCTTATTTCTATTATTATTAGCACTATAACTATTATTATTATCCTAATTACTATTATTATTATCGCTATAACTATTATTATTATCGCTATTACTGTTATTGTTATCCTTATTCTTTTATTACTATCCCTATTACTGTTGTCTTTATCCTTATAACTATTATTATTATCCTTATTAATATTATTATTATCCTTATTACTATTATTATTATCGCTAGGACTGTTATTATTATCCTTATTACTATTGCTATTATCGCTATGTTTGTTATTATTATCCTCATTCTATTATTACTATCCCTATTACTCGTGTCTTTATCCTTATAACTATTAATATTATCCTTATTACTAATATTATTATCTCTATAACTATCATTATTATCCTTATTACTATTATTATTATCGCTATGACTGTTATTATTATCCTTATTCTTTTTTTTACTATCCCTATTACTGTTGTCCTTATCCTTATAACTATTATTATTATCCTTATTACAATTATTACTCGCACAGTAACTATTATTATTATCCTTATTATTATTATTATTATTCCTATAATTGTTATTATTATCCTTATTTCTATTATTATTAGCACCATAACTATTATTATTATCGCTATGACTGTTATTATTATCCTCATTCTATTATTACTATCCCTATTACTGTTGTCTTGATCCTTATAAATATCATTATTATCCTTATTACTATTATTATTATCGCCATGACTGCTATTATTATCCTTATTCTTTTATTACTATCCCTATTACTGTTGTCCTTATCCTTATAAATATTATTATTATCCTTATTACAATTATTACGAGCACAATAACTATTATTATTATCATTATTATTATTATTATTATTGCTATAACTGTTATTATTATCCTTATTTCTATTATTATTAGCACTATAACTATTATTGTTATCCTTATTACTATTATTATTGTCGCTATGACTGTTATTATTATCCTTATGCTTTTATTACTATCCCTATTACTGTTGTCTTTATCCTTATAACTATTATTATTTCCCTTATTACTATTATTATTATCGCTATAACTATTATTATTGTATTATCCTTATTACTAGTATTATTAGCACTATAACTATTATGTTTATCCTTATTACTATTATTATTCGCACTATAACTATAATTATTATCCTTATTACTATTGTTATTATCGCTATGACTGTTATTATTATCCTTATGCTTTTATTACTATCCCTATTACTGTTGTCTTTATCCTTATAACTATTATTATTATCCTTACTATTATTATTATTATCGCTATGACTGTTATTATTATCCTTATTACTATTGCTATTATCGCTATGTTTGTTATTATTATCCTTATTCTATTATTACTATCCCTATTACTCTTGTCTTTATCCTTATAACTATTTTTATTATCCTTATTATTATTATTATTATTATTATCGCTATAAATGTTATTATTATTCTTATTACTATTATTATTAGCACTATAACTATTATTATTATCGCTATGACTGTTATTATTATCCTCATTCTATTATTACTATCCCTATTACTCTTCTCTTTATCCTTATAACTATTATTATTATCCTTATTATTATTATTAGTATCGCTATAAATGTTATTATTATCCTTATTACTATTATTATTAGCACTATAACTATTATTATTATCCTTATTACTATTACTATTATCGCTATGACTGTTATTATTATCCTTATTCTTTTATTACTATCCCTATTACTGTTGTCTTCATCTTTATAACTATTATTATTATCCTTATTACTATTAGTATTATCGCTATGACTGTTATTATTATACTTATTCTATTATTACTATCCCTATTACTCTTGTCTTTATCCTTATAACTATTATTATTGTCCTTATTACTATTATTATTATCGCTATGACTGTTATTATTATCCTTATAACTAATGCTATTATCGCTATGTTTCTTATTATTGTCCTTATTCTATTATTACTGTCCCTATTACTCTTGTCTTTATCCTTATAACTATTTTTATTATCCTTATTACTACTATTATTAGCACTATAACTATTATTATTATCGCTATAACTGTTGTTATAACCCTTATTACAAGTATTATTAGCACTATAACTATCATTATTATCCTAATTACTATTATTATTATCGCTATGACTGTTATTATTATCGTTATTACTATTATTATTAGCACTATAACTGTTATTATTATCCTCATTCTATTATTACTATGCCTATTACTCTTGTCTTTATCCTTATAACTATTATTATTATCCTTATTAATTTTATTATTATCACTATAACTATTATTATTATCCTTATTACTATTATTATTATCGCTATGACTGTTATAATTATCCGTATTCTTTTATTACTATCCCTATTACTCTTGTCTTTATCCTTATAACTATTAATATTATCCTTATTAGCAATATTATTATCTCTATAACTATCATTATTATCCGTATCATTATTATTATTATCGCTATGGCTGTTATTATTATCCTTATTCTTTTATTACTATCCCTATTACTCTTGTCTTTATCCTTATAATTATTTTGATTATCCTTATTTCTACTATTATTAGCACTATAACTATAATTATTACCCTTATCACTATTAATATTATCGCTATAACTATCATTATTATCCTAATTACTATTATTATTATCGCTATGACTGTTATTATTATCCTTATTCTATTATTACTATCCCTATTACTGTTGTCCTCATCCATATAACTATTATTATTATCCTTATTACAATTATTACTAGCACAATAACTATTATTATTATCCTTATTATTATTATTATTATTGCTATGACTGTTATTATTATCCTTATTTATATTATTATTAGCACTATAATCGCTATGACTGTTATTATTAACCTTATTCTATTATTACTATCCCTATTACTCCAGTCTTTATCCTTATAACTATTATTATTATCCTTATTACTATTATTATTATCGCTATGACTGTTATTATTATCCTTATTACTATTATTATTATCGCTATGACTGTTATTATTATCCGTATTCTTTTATTACTATCCCTATTACTCTTGTCTTTATCCTTATAACTATTAATATTATCCTTATTAGCAATATTATAATCTCTATAACTATCATTATTATCCGTATTACTATTATTATTATCGCTATGACTGTTATTATTATCCTTATTCTTTTATTACTATCCATATTACTGTTGTCTTTATCCTTATAACTATTATTATTATCCTTATTACTATTATTATTATCGCTATGACTGTTATTATTATCCTTATTACTATTGCTCTTATCGCTATGTTTGTTATTATTATCCTAATTCTCTTATTACTATCACTATTACTCGTGTCTTTATCCTTAAAACTATTAATATTATCCTTATTACAATTATTACTCGCACAGTAACTATTATTATTATCCTTATTATTATTATTATTATTGCTATAATTGTTATTATTATCCTTATTTCTATTATTATTAGCACCATAACTATTATTATTATCGCTATGACTGTTATTATTATCCTCATTCTATTATTACTATCCCTGTTACTGTTGTCTTTATCCTTATAACTATTATTATTATCCTTATTACTATTATTATTATCGCTATGACTGTTATTATTATCCTCATTCTATTAATACTATCCCTATTATTCTTGTCTTTATCCTTATAACTATTATTATTTCCCTTATTACAATTATTATTATCGCTATAACTATTGTTATTATCCTTATTACTATTGTTATTATCGCTATGACTGTTATTATTATCCTTATTCTTTTATTACTATCCCTATTACTGTTGTCTTTATCCTTATAACTATTATTATTTCCCTTATTACTATTATTATTATCGCTATAACTATTGTTATTATCCTTATTACTATGTCATTATCGCTATGACTGTTATTATTATCCTTATTTCTATTATTATTCGCACTATAACTATTATTATTATCCTTATTACTATTATTATTATTGCTATAACTCCTATTATTATCCTTATTACTATTATTATTATTGCTATAACTGGTATTATTATCCTTATTTCTATTATTATTAGCACTATAACTATTATTATTAGCCTTATTACTATTGTTATTATCGCTATGACTGTTATTATTATCCTTATTTCTATTATTATTAGCACTATAACTATTATTATTATCCTTATTACTATTATTATTATCGCTATGACTGTTATTATTATCCTTATTCTTTTATTACTATCCCTATTACTGTTGTCTTTATCCTTATAACTATTATTATTATCCTTATTAATATTATTATTATCGCTATAACTATTATTATTATCCGTATTACTATTATTATTATCGCTATGACTGTTATTATTATCCTTATTCTTTTATTACTATCCCTATTACTGTTGTCTTTATCCTTATAACTATTATTATTATCCTTATTACTATTATTATTATCGCTATAACTATTATTATTATCGCTATGACTGTTATTATTATCCTTATTTCTATTATTATTAGCACTATAACTATTATTATTATCCTTATTACTATTATTATTATCGCTATAACTGGTGTTATTATCCTTATTTCTATTATTATTAGCACTATAACTATTATTTTTTATCCTTATTACAATTGTTATTATCGCTATGACTGTTATTATTACCCTTATTTCTATTATTATTAGCACTATAACTATTATTATTATCCTTATTACTATTATTATTATCGCTATGACTGTTATTATTATCCTTATTACTATTGCTCTTATCGCTATGTTTGTTATTATTATCCTAATTCTCTTATTACTATCACTATTACTCGTGTCTTTATCCTTAAAACTATTAATATTATCCTTATTACAATTATTACTCGCACAGTAACTATTATTATTATCCTTATTATTATTATTATTATTGCTATAATTGTTATTATTATCCTTATTTCTATTATTATTAGCACCATAACTATTATTATTATCGCTATGACTGTTATTATTATCCTCATTCTATTATTACTATCCCTATTACTGTTGTCTTTATCCTTATAACTATTGTTATTATCCTTATTACTATTATTATTTTCGTTATAACTATTATTATTATCGCTATAACTGTTATTATTATCCTCATTCTATTATTACTATCCCTATTACTCTTGTCTTTATCCATATAACTATTATTATTTCCCTTATTACTATTATTATTATCGCTATATCTATTATTATTATCCTTATTACTATTGTTATTATCGCTATGACTGTTATTATTATCCTTATTCTTTTATTACTATCCCTATTACTGTTGTCTTGATCCTTATAACTATCATTATTATCCTTATTACTATTATTATTATCGCTATGACTGTTATTATTATCCTTATTCTTTTATTACTATCCCTATTACTGTTGTCCTTATCCTTATAAATATTATTATTATCCTTATTACAATTATTACGAGCACAATAACTATTATTATTATCGCTATGACTGTTATTATTATCCTCATTCTATTATTACTATCCCTATTACTGTTGTCTTTATCCTTATAACTATTATTATTATCCTTATTACTATTATTATTATCGCTATGACTGTTATTATTATCCTTATTCTTTTATTACTATCCCTATTACTGTTGTCTTTATCCTTAAAACTATTATTATTATCCTTATTACTATTATTATTATCGCTATGACTGTTATTATTACCCTCATTCTATTAATACTATCCCTATTACTCTTGTCTTTATCCTTATAACTATTATTATTTCCCTTATTACAATTATTATTATCGCTATAACTATTGTTATTATCCTTATTACTATTGTTATTATCGCTATGACTGTTATTATTATCCTTATTCTTTTATTACTATCCCTATTACTGTTGTCTTTATCCTTATAACTATTATTATTATCCTTATTAATATTATTATTATCGCTATAACTATTATTATTATCCTTATTACTATTATTATTATTGCTATGACTGTTATTATTATCCTTATTCTTTTATTACTATCCCTATTACTGTTGTCTTTATCCTTATAACTATTATTATTTCCCTTATTACTATTATTATTATCGCTATAACTATTGTTATTATCCTTATTACTATGTCATTATCGCTATGACTGTTATTATTATCCTTATTCTTTTATTACTATCCCTATTACTGTTGTCTTTATCCTTATAACTATTATTATTATCCTTATTAATATTATTATTATCGCTATAACTATTATTATTATCCTTATTTCTATTATTATTAGCACTATAACTATTATTATTATCCTTATTACAATTGTTATTATCGCTATGACTGTTATTATTACCCTTATTTCTATTATTATTAGCACTATAACTATTATTATTATCCTTATTACTATTATTATTATCGCTACGACTGTTATTATTATCCTTATTACTATTGCTCTTATCGCTATGTTTGTTATTATTATCCTAATTCTCTTATTACTATCACTCTTACTCGTGTCTTTATCCTTAAAACTATTAATATTATCCTTATTACAATTATTACTCGCACAGTAACTATTATTATTATCCTTATTATTATTATTATTATTGCTGTAATTGTTATTATTATCCTTATTTCTATTATTATTAGCACCATAACTATTATTATTATCGCTATGACTGTTATTATTACCCTCATTCTATTAATACTATCCCTATTACTCTTGTCTTTATCCTTATAACTATTATTATTTCCCTTATTACAATTATTATTATCGCTATAACTATTGTTATTATCCTTATTACTATTATTATTATCGCTATAACTGGTGTTATTATCCTTATTTCTATTATTATTCAGCACTATAACTATTATTTTTTATCCTTATTACAATTGTTATTATCGCTATGACTGTTATTATTACCCTTATTTCTATTATTATTAGCACTATAACTATTATTATTATCCTTATTACTATTATTATTATCGCTATGACTGTTATTATTATCCTTATTACTATTGCTCTTATCGCTATGTTTGTTATTATTATCCTAATTCTCTTATTACTATCACTATTACTCGTGTCTTTATCCTTAAAACTATTAATATTATCCTTATTACAATTATTACTCGCACAGTAACTATTATTATTATCCTTATTATTATTATTATTATTGCTATAATTGTTATTATTATCCTTATTTCTATTATTATTAGCACCATAACTATTATTATTATCGCTATGACTGTTATTATTATCCTCATTCTATTATTACTATCCTATTACTGTTGTCTTTATCCTTATAACTATTGTTATTATCCTTATTACTATTATTATTTTCGTTATAACTATTATTATTATCGCTATAACTGTTATTATTATCCTCATTCTATTATTACTATCCCTATTACTCTTGTCTTTATCCTTATAACTATTATTATTTCCCTTATTACTATTATTATTATCGCTATATCTATTATTATTATCCTTATTACTATTGTTATTATCGCTATGACTGTTATTATTATCCTTATTCTTTTATTACTATCCCTATTACTGTTGTCTTGATCCTTATAACTATCATTATTATCCTTATTACTATTATTATTATCGCTATGACTGTTATTATTATCCTTATTCTTTTATTACTATCCCTATTACTGTTGTCCTTATCCTTATAAATATTATTATTATCCTTATTACAATTATTACGAGCACAATAACTATTATTATTATCGCTATGACTGTTATTATTATCCTCATTCTATTATTACTATCCCTATTACTGTTGTCTTTATCCTTATAACTATTATTATTATCCTTATTACTATTATTATTATCGCTATGACTGTTATTATTATCCTTATTCTTTTATTACTATCCCTATTACTGTTGTCTTTATCCTTAAAACTATTATTATTATCCTTATTACTATTATTATTATCGCTATGACTGTTATTATTACCCTCATTCTATTAATACTATCCCTATTACTCTTGTCTTTATCCTTATAACTATTATTATTTCCTTATTACAATTATTATTATCGCTATAACTATTGTTATTATCCTTATTACTATTGTTATTATCGCTATGACTGTTATTATTATCCTTATTCTTTTATTACTATCCCTATTACTGTTGTCTTTATCCTTATAACTATTATTATTATCCTTATTAATATTATTATTATCGCTATAACTATTATTATTATCCTTATTACTATTATTATTATTGCTATGACTGTTATTATTATCCTTATTCTTTTATTACTATCCCTATTACTGTTGTCTTTATCCTTATAACTATTATTATTTCCCTTATTACTATTATTATTATCGCTATAACTATTGTTATTATCCTTATTACTATGTCATTATCGCTATGACTGTTATTATTATCCTTATTTCTATTATTATTCGCACTATAACTATTATTATTATCCTTATTACTAGTATTAGTTCCACTATAACTATTATGTTTGTCCTTATTACTATTATTATTCGCACTATAACTATTATTATTATCCTTATTACTATTATTATTCGCACTATAACTATTATTATTATCCTTATTACTATTATTATTATTGCTATAACTCCTATTATTATCCTTATTACTATTATTATTATTGCTATAACTGGTATTATTATCCTTATTTCTATTATTATTAGCACTATAACTATTATTATTAGCCTTATTACTATTGTTATTATCGCTATGACTGTTATTATTATCCTTATTTCTATTATTATTAGCACTATAACTATTATTATTATCCTTATTACTATTATTATTATCGCTATGACTGTTATTATTATCCTTATTCTTTTATTACTATCCCTATTACTGTTGTCTTTATCCTTATAACTATTATTATTATCCTTATTAATATTATTATTATCGCTATAACTATTATTATTATCCTTATTTCTATTATTATTAGCACTATAACTATTATTATTATCCTTATTACAATTGTTATTATCGCTATGACTGTTATTATTACCCTTATTTCTATTATTATTAGCACTATAACTATTATTATTATCCTCATTACTATTATTATTATCGCTACGACTGTTATTATTATCCTTATTACTATTGCTCTTATCGCTATGTTTGTTATTATTATCCTAATTCTCTTATTACTATCACTATTACTCGTGTCTTTATCCTTAAAACTATTAATATTATCCTTATTACAATTATTACTCGCACAGTAACTATTATTATTATCGCTATGACTGTTATTATTATCCTTATTCTTTTATTACTATCCCTATTACTGTTGTCTTGATCCTTATAACTATCATTATTATCCTTATTACTATTATTATTATCGCTATGACTGTTATTATTATCCTTATTCTTTTATTACTATCCCTATTACTGTTGTCCTTATCCTTATAAATATTATTATTATCCTTATTACAATTATTACGAGCACAATAACTATTATTATTATCGCTATGACTGTTATTATTATCCTCATTCTATTATTACTATCCCTGTTACTGTTGTCTTTATCCTTATAACTATTATTATTATCCTTATTACTATTATTATTATCGCTATGACTGTTATTATTATCCTCATTCTATTAATACTATCCCTATTATTCTTGTCTTTATCCTTATAACTATTATTATTTCCCTTATTACAATTATTATTATCGCTATAACTATTGTTATTATCCTTATTACTATTGTTATTATCGCTATGACTGTTATTATTATCCTTATTCTTTTATTACTATCCCTATTACTGTTGTCTTTATCCTTATAACTATTATTATTTCCCTTATTACTATTATTATTATCGCTATAACTATTGTTATTATCCTTATTACTATGTCATTATCGCTATGACTGTTATTATTATCCTTATTTCTATTATTATTCGCACTATAACTATTATTATTATCCTTATTACTATTATTATTATTGCTATAACTCCTATTATTATCCTTATTACTATTATTATTATTGCTATAACTGGTATTATTATCCTTATTTCTATTATTATTAGCACTATAACTATTATTATTAGCCTTATTACTATTGTTATTATCGCTATGACTGTTATTATTATCCTTATTTCTATTATTATTAGCACTATAACTATTATTATTATCCTTATTACTATTATTATTATCGCTATGACTGTTATTATTATCCTTATTCTTTTATTACTATCCCTATTACTGTTGTCTTTATCCTTATAACTATTATTATTATCCTTATTAATATTATTATTATCGCTATAACTATTATTATTATCCTTATTACTATTATTATTATCGCTATGACTGTTATTATTATCCTTATTCTTTTATTACTATCCCTATTACTGTTGTCTTTATCCTTATAACTATTAATATTATCCTTATTACAATTATTACTCGCACAGTAACTATTATTATTATCCTTATTATTATTATTATTATTGCTATAATTGTTATTATTATCCTTATTTCTATTATTATTAGCACCATAACTATTATTATTATCGCTATGACTGTTATTATTATCCTCATTCTATTATTACTATCCCTATTACTGTTGTCTTTATCCGTATAACTATTGTTATTATCCTTATTACTATTATTATTTTCGTTATAACTATTATTATTATCGCTATAACTGTTATTATTATCCTCATTCTATTATTACTATCCCTATTACTCTTGTCTTTATCCTTATAACTATTATTATTTCCCTTATTACTATTATTATTATCGCTATATCTATTATTATTATCCTTATTACTATTGTTATTATCGCTATGACTGTTATTATTATCCTTATTCTTTTATTACTATCCCTATTACTGTTGTCTTGATCCTTATAACTATCATTATTATCCTTATTACTATTATTATTATCGCTATGACTGTTATTATTATCCTTATTCTTTTATTACTATCCCTATTACTGTTGTCCTTATCCTTATAAATATTATTATTATCCTTATTACAATTATTACGAGCACAATAACTATTATTATTATCGCTATGACTGTTATTATTATCCTCATTCTATTATTACTATCCCTATTACTGTTGTCTTTATCCTTATAACTATTATTATTATCCTTATTACTATTATTATTATCGCTATGACTGTTATTATTATCCTTATTCTTTTATTACTATCCCTATTACTGTTGTCTTTATCCTTAAAACTATTATTATTATCCTTATTACTATTATTATTATCGCTATGACTGTTATTATTACCCTCATTCTATTAATACTATCCCTATTACTCTTGTCTTTATCCTTATAACTATTATTATTTCCCTTATTACAATTATTATTATCGCTATAACTATTGTTATTATCCTTATTACTATTGTTATTATCGCTATGACTGTTATTATTATCCTTATTCTTTTATTACTATCCCTATTACTGTTGTCTTTATCCTTATAACTATTATTATTATCCTTATTAATATTATTATTATCGCTATAACTATTATTATTATCCTTATTACTATTATTATTATTGCTATGACTGTTATTATTATCCTTATTCTTTTATTACTATCCCTATTACTGTTGTCTTTATCCTTATAACTATTATTATTTCCCTTATTACTATTATTATTATCGCTATAACTATTGTTATTATCCTTATTACTATGTCATTATCGCTATGACTGTTATTATTATCCTTATTTCTATTATTATTCGCACTATAACTATTTATTATTATCCTTATTACTAGTATTAGTTCCACTATAACTATTATGTTTGTCCTTATTACTATTATTATTCGCACTATAACTATTATTATTATCCTTATTACTATTATTATTCGCACTATAACTATTATTATTATCCTTATTACTATTATTATTATTGCTATAACTCCTATTATTATCCTTATTACTATTATTATTATTGCTATAACTGGTATTATTATCCTTATTTCTATT
>CAMAOC010000517.1:0-29587 GCA_945859555.1 Megachile ligniseca | reverse complement strand
TAAGTCCATACGGCATAGTCGGTTCGGTGAATCGATGTTCGACAACCTATACAAAAACCTATTGGAATCGATAGAGTAACGTATTTATAGCACTGCTATAACATTTTGGCACGTTCGGATTCATAAACGAAAAAGTTATCGTCGATTTTTCGTTCCGCATAGTCGGTTCGGTGCCGACTCCGAACGCGTCTAAGTCCATTCGGCATAGTCGGTTCGGTGCCGACTCCAAGCGCGACTAAGTCCCTCTGGCATAGTCGGTTCGGTGCGGATTCCGAGCGCCACTAAGTCCCTCCGGCATAGTCGGTTCGGTGCGTCGAATATCGAAAATCGTCGAAATAACGCTTACGTTGGCTAGCGTATCGTTATACGCCTACGTTGGCACAGATTTGGCACGTTCGGACCGAGAAATGACGGGGCTATCGGCGATTATTCGTTCCGCATAGTCGGTTCGGTGCGGATTCCGAGCGCCACTAAGTCCCCCCGGCATAGTCGGTTCGGTGCGCCATTTCCAGCCGCGTATTGCTTTGCACTTTTCTAAGTCCTGGCCGCGTATTGCTTTGAATTTTCGAGACTCTGGCCGCATATTGCTTTGCATTTTCGAGACTCTGGCCGCGTATTGCTTTGCATTTTCTAGACTCTGGCCGCGTATTCTTTTGCATTTTCAAAGTACAACCGCGTATAGCTTTATTTTTTTTTTAAGTCCAACCGCGTATAGCTTTATTTTTTTTTCTAAGTGCCAGCGGCGTATTGCTTTTGAAAATTTTTCTTCGCGCTTCGCGCGAATGAAAAGAAAAAAAATTTTTTCCTTCTCCTTCCTTACTTTCCTCCTCTTCTCTATACTATAATGTACTATATACTATATGTATATAATAGTATATATTATATATATTGTATTATAAATATTATATACAAGTATCTATAATACTATCATGTATTATAATAA
Organism: Megachile ligniseca; assembly: GCA_945859555.1. Classification (NCBI taxonomy): domain Eukaryota; kingdom Metazoa; phylum Arthropoda; class Insecta; order Hymenoptera; family Megachilidae; genus Megachile; species Megachile ligniseca. Next base: position 28,644 of record CAMAOC010000517.1, on the reverse strand, counting down.
TAATAATCTATTATATTATATTATATACATAATATGTGATCATGTTGTCCCATCACATTACATGACTCTTTTTCTCTCCCTGCAACTTATATTAATTTCTCTATTATGTCCTCCAATCATCGTATGTTCAATTCCATCGTAAACATAGAGTGAGGATGCAAGGGAGAGATTATATTTCTGACACTTCTTGTACGGAAACTTTCGTTTCATTACTTTGCATCTTCGTCCACAACTTCTTGTTGTGACTTTCATTCTCCACCGACTCTTCCTCTCCTTCCATCTCATTTATACGAGGTCACGAAATAAATTTATATCTCGGCTTCATTACGAGAGGTGTCTGCCTTCCTCAGAACACCCCTCCTATTTATTCGTACGATCTAAGTGTGTCTTGTCTTCTACTGAAGTCTCCAAAGTAAGATAACTTTCATTTCGTAAGAGAGACATTTTTCCTTAGGACACCTCTAGTTCATCTAAAATTTCAAGAATTTTAGTTGGGACGTAATTTTAGTTTATGTAGCGTCTCGACCGTTGACGCTACTGCGTCACGATAAAAAATATTTTAACCGCGACGCGATTTGCCTCTAAACTTTGAAGTTTACAGGCAATGTTTCAATGCCTCCCGAACGTTGGAGGTGTTCGCTGTGATCGCCACGATATACGGCGATTAACTGGATTGAACTAACTAAGTGCGTCCGATTTCGATGACGCGTTAAAGTCTTTTTGCGAAAAGGTGCATCCGACCGTTGATGCTTTAGTTTGATGTTTTCTATTTGACGTTTTTTCGATAAGTGACGACTCGGTGTCGTCTTGACTCCCACGAAGACGAAGGGAGTCAGATCTCGCACGTTGATTGGTCTTTTCCGTTTTTCTCGAAATTCCAATCAACGCGCTCCTCGAAGATTGGGCCCACCCTTCATAGCTCCCTTAGAGCGTCTTCGTCTAGGAAGGGTGGGGAACCCAGTAAGTAGGCGGGAGGACCCCGAACGTCCGGCCATGCCGCGATTTTCTCTTCTAGGTACACATTTGGCAAACATAAATCACCGTTAGGTCCTCGCGTGACCGTTTCCAAAGTGACCCTTCAGAACAAACCGTGTTTATGATCGAGAAGTGGCCGTTGAGGACGAAGCGAAAGTTGACTCTAAATTTATGGCAAGGACATGTGGTAAAACTAAGTGTTGGAAAAACCCGAAATGTTTTGGCTCAAAAACGGCTATCTAACGGTTCGATCATAAATAAACTTTCGAAATCCTCACCCAGATGTACCGTCGAACGGAACATGCTCCCCCCGTTGATGGACCATGTTCATCAAGATGTAGGTTGATCTTGATCTTCTGACGTCATCTGATCCCGCGACGATGGAAGATCCTCTTCTTCGATCGGAAGAGGTGCCATGTTTTTTACGTTCCGTTTGTATCGTCCATGGCTCGTCCGAACGGTGACTGCCCGTGTGATGCCGTCTGCTCCAGGGTGTATTTCCTCGACCCTTGCGAGATGCCAGGCCAGAGGTGGAAGATGGTTCTCCTTCAGGACCACGATTGTTCCTTCCTGGATGCTGTGCGATCCCTTGGTCCATTTGTGGCGCACATTCAGATGGTTGATGTACTCCTTGTACCATCTAGCCCAGAAATCCTGTTTCACTTTCTGGATGTGCTGCCACAGCGATAGCCTGTTCGATGGTGTATCGCTGAAATCATCCTCGGCAATGCCCGTTAAAGAACTCCCAATCAGGAAATGTCCGGGAGTTAGTGCTAAAGGATCATTGGGATCGGAGGAAAGCGGAGTGAGAGGACGCGAATTAAGGATTGCCTCAATTTCGATCGTCAAAGTAGTGAATTGTTCGATCGTAAACAATTCAGGTCCGACTACGCGTTTCAAATGATTTTTAAAAGATTTTACCGCAGCCTCCCACAATCCGCCGAAGTGAGGAGACAATGCGGGAATAAAATGCCACGAGATTTTCTTGTCTGTGAGAAATCGCTGCGTCTTCTCATTCTTCCATAACGATTGGTATAGGTCGGTCAATTCGTTATCTGCGCCGACGAAATTTGTTCCGTTATCTGAATATATGTTTTTGCACAGCCCACGTCGGGCGACGAAACGTTTAAGTGCAGCAATGAATGCTTCGGTCGTTAAGTCATTCACTACCTCAAGATGTACCGCTTTGGTTGCGAAGCAGGTAAAGACCGCGACGTATATTTTGATCTGCGCTCGATTGCGGTAGCGCCGTTCTTTCACGTAAAAAGGTCCGCAATAATCTACGCCGCAGTTATAAAAGGGTCGAAAACCAGTGACACGCGCCGCAGGTAGATTTCCCATCAGGTACTCTACGTCAGGTGGACGAACCCGAAAACATCATACGCATTGTCGAATGATTTTGCGCGTTCCGTTTTTCCCATCAATGGGCCAGTATTTTTGACGTACATTATATAATGTGGCGGTTATACCAGCATGATGGTTCTGCACATGAGCCTCGCGAATAATGAGGTCCGTTACGTGATTGCCCTTAGGCAAAAGAATAGGGTGTTTTTGCTCAAAGGGTATCGTTGCGTTTTGAAGCCTTCCTCCGACGCGTAAAAGTCCTTCGCTATCAAGGAACGGATGGAGCGGACGAAGCTTGCTTTTTGGGTGCAGCTCTCCAGTTTCGAGATTTTTTAAATCTTGAGCAAACGCGACGGATTGGACAAGTTTGATGACGCGTTTATGGGCTTCTTGAAGTTCTTCGACCGTTAGTGAACCCTTGATTTGCCGACCTGGACGAAAGCGTAAACAATACGCTACGATTCGAGTAAGCCTCCGTATGCACGAGTACCGATTTACGATTTCATCGATTCGAATAATTGACGTAGCGAGGCAGATCGTTTTCTTCAATTCCGGTACGTCGCTCGAGGACTTGAATTTCGATTCTGGCCACGTTGTTGCGTCGTTACGTAACCATTTGGGACCATGGTGCCACAATTCGTTGTTGAGGAATTGTGCGGGCATCAGTCCACGAGATATAAGGTCAGCTGGATTGTCTTCTGACCTGACATGGCGCCAAGTTGTGGTGTTGGTTTTTTCCTGTATATCGGCCACCCGATTGGCTACGAACGTTTTCAACATACAGGGTTGACTGTTAATCCAGTTGAGGACTATCGTAGAATCAGTCCACAAATATGTCTCGTGAATGACATGGGTAATGGCTCCTCGCACGGTTGCGTATAAGGAGGCCAAAAGAACTGCACCGCACAATTCGAGACGAGCAAGCGTTACCGTTTTCAAAGGCGCGACGCGGGATTTTGCGCAGAGAAGTTGCGTTTCGATACGTCCGAATTTGTCTATTGCGCGTACGTATAGACATGCACCGTAAGCTCGCTCGCTCGCGTCAGAAAATCCATGGATTTCTATACGTTGATGTTCCCGTAGTGAGACGTGTCGCTGGAATTCAACGTCGTTCAGCGTTCGAAGCTGACTCATGTACGTGGTCCATTCGGTATGGATGTTGGCAGGAAGCGACTCGTCCCAATCTATCTTCAATTGCCAAAGACGTTGCATTAAAAGTTTTGCTAGAATTGTGACCGGTCCTAGCAAACCTAGCGGGTCGAAAACCTTGGCAATAGTTGATAGGATGGTGCGCTTGCTGATTTTTCCGCTCGTTGGAAGGTCGACGGTGTACCGAATCGTGTCCTGTCGCGCGTCCCAGACAACTCCTAACGTCTTCATCGTGGTGGTCTCTCCTAAAATCTTCGGATGGATTTGATCCTCTCTGAGACCTTGAAGAAGGTTAGGGTCGTTGGAAGCCCACTGCCGGATGTTTAGGCCTCCCCTAGTAAGCATCTCGCAGATTTGTGACTGGATCTGTTGAGCTTTTTCGAAAGTGTCCGCGCCGGTAAGGAGATCATCCACGTAGAGATCTTGTTTTACGATTTCCGCCGCTTCAGGGAAACTAGTTCCTTCATCGTCCGCGAGCTGATGAAGGCATCTTATAGCTAGATATGGAGCCGATGAGAGACCGAACGTCACCGTGTTTAGCTCGAACGTTGCTAGATTACCACGATTGTCTCTCCAAATAATCCTCTGATAAGCGCGATCCTCCGGTCGAACGAGGAATTGCCGGTACATTTTTTCAATGTCACCGGTCATTACGTATGCATACATTCGAAAGCGCAGGAGCAGCGAAAACAGATCGTCCTGAATAGTGGGACCCGTCATTAGCGCATCGTTTAATGATATTCCACTGCTCGTCTTCGCCGACCCGTCGAATACAACCCGTACTTTAGTTGTAGTACTTGTCATTTTTTCCACCGCGTGATGTGGCAGGTAGAAACCCGGCGCGTCGAAAGTTTCTACCTGTGTCATATGCCCGAGTGTTATATATTCGTCGATGACCGCAGTGTATTGCTCGCGTAACACTGGGTTGCGCTTTAATTTTCGTTCGAGGGACAGAAAGCGATTCACGGCACGCGAACGAGATTCTCCGAGCTTCGATTTCTTCTCGTTGAACGGTAGAGCTACGACGTAACGACCGGAATCTTCGCGACGAATAGATTCCTCGAAATGTTTTTCGCACTCGTGGTCTTCCGGCGAAAGGTGATGTGCGTGGGGTGCTTCCTCGATTTCCCAAAACTTTTGCATATCGAAGTTTAACTTGGCGATGAAAGTCTTGCGGATAGAGTTCGTTGCGGAGATGGGTACGCTCCCCCCGATGATCCAACCTAATTGCGTCTTTTGTAAAATCAGTTCTGGTTCATTTCGATCGGAGAGGTTGAGTTGTCCGATACTCAAACATGATAAGGATGGTCCGGTACCCACCAACATATCAATTTTTCCCGGCTCGTGGAAAAACGGATCGGCGAGTTTAATGTTATGTGGTATTCGAATGCGCGAGCGGTCAATTTGCGTATCAGGTATCGGCCCTGAGATCTTCGGAACGATAAGAAATGTCAAGGTACGCTGATATTCATTGAATCGTGACTTTATTGTTGCAGAAATGAGTTTATTCGCGAGTGTATTCGACTGATTGATCCCCTCGATAGATATCATTGCCCGCGTCGATGGCAATCGTAATCTTTTCGCGAGTTCTTCCGTCATGAAATTCGCGTTCGAGCAGGTGTCAATCAAAGTCCGACATCGAATGGGTCGTTGTTCTTTGTTTACCACATGGATTATTGCGGTCGCCAATAATCCATTGGTCTGTCCGTGGGAAACCATGGTGTTGCCTCGTCGTCTTAAATATTGTTGTCCGGTTGACATCGGTGATTGTCATGCCTTCTTGTTGTCCTGAGGCGCAATCTCCTTGTGCAGTCTCGTGTTATGCCGTCCCTTGCATACACGGCATCCTCCCGATTTACAATCATCGGTGGCGTGGTCCGGTAGGAGGCAATTAAAACAAAGTTTAATTCGTTGGACTGCCTTCCATCGATCGTCGATCGGCATATCCGTGAACTTGTGGCATTGATACGGCGCATGCGATCCAGAATTGCAAATTTTGCATTTCGATTCAGCGGAAGTTGCGTATGCCTGATATCGTTGTTTCCGTGGTGACGGCGGCGAAACTCGAGTTGCCGACGGCAAATTTCGCGACGATGGGGGTGATTTACGCGACGGTACGAATTTACGGTTTGACGGTGGAGAACGTGGTTTCTCGTAACGAAGAAATTCGTGCGACATGTCCGAACGATCCTCTGATATTTCCGTCTCTTTTGATTGATGGGAGGCAATGCGTAGATGTTTGAGTAAATCCAGTGCCTTGGGAACCGTGGTATCAATGAGGGTTCGTTCCCATGCCTTTCGTACTTCCGTTGACATTCTCGCGACCATCATACTTGATAAAAAATCGCTTGCGATATCCTCCCAAGTCCGACCGAGTGCTTGGAGGGAACGAATATGTAGTTGCACGTGATTAACGAAATCGCGTATGGCTTCTGGGGAATCGTCGACCATATACGGTGTGTTACGTAATAGCGTCGCATGCCGGAGAACTAATACGCGTTTGTTGTCGTAAATCTCTTTTAATTGATTCCAAGCTGCTTCGTAATTGTCTTCGCTGATTGTAAAGGCGTCGATCGCGGATTCTGCCTGTCCGATTAACGATAACCGCAGATATTGTAACCGTTGTATGTTGCTCAATCCCGTTTGTGAATGAATCATTGTTTCGAATGCGTCTTTGAACGTTACCCATTTTTCTGTACGTCCGTCAAATTTCGGTAAATCAATTTTCGGAAGATGTACCGGAAGCGAAAAGGTCGCGGCCGATGGAGCAGGTGAATCGTTGCTGCACATCGCGCGAGGTTGTATATTCGACGGATTATCGGACCGTTCCAATCGATTTAAAAGCACGGTCGCGTTCGCAATTGCGTCATCGAACAATTCGATGGTCTCTTCGCGTTCGCGTTCTACTTCTTCGGGGTTGTCGAGAAGAGCTAATTCGTCTTGAATGTCGTTGTATGCTTCGAATTGTTTCTGGAGTCGCTCGATGCGATTGCGAAGTTTATGACGCTCGGAATCTGAATCTTCGTACGCGTTAACGAGATTCGTCAGCATCGTTATTTGCGCTTTGAACGAACGCCGTTTTTGTTTAAGAGTGCGGATGTGCGAGTCGGTACCGCTGGCATTTGCGTTTGCCATATTTTAATCGGAATGAGGCGGAAAAATCGGAATACTACGAAATGGAAGGATATCCTGATTGGTTATTCAAGAACGAGCCTACCTTATCTGGATCGATGCTGTAATTATGGCAGGACCGTCCGTTGTCCTCGCTGATCGTGTCCAGATTATGGTCCAGATGATGATGGCTGTTCCGTTGCCAACAAGATAGTACGCCACAGCAGTTCGTCTGGTTGAATGGTCGTCTTGTTGGTTGATCGTCCGTTTTGTTAACGCGATGATTTCCGGATTCACTCGTGGAAACTGTGTCTATACGCACTGAGAACTGCACTTCCGTCGATCGCGAATCCGGCTCGAAGGACCAAAAATTATGTAGCGTCTCGACCGTTGACGCTACTGCGTCACGATAAAAAATATTTTAACCGCGACGCGATTTGCCTCTAAACTTTGAAGTTTACAGGCAATGTTTCAATGCCTCCCGAACGTTGGAGGTGTTCGCTGTGATCGCCACGATATACGGCGATTAACTGGATTGAACTAACTAAGTGCGTCCGATTTCGATGACGCGTTAAAGTCTTTTTGCGAAAAGGTGCATCCGACCGTTGATGCTTTAGTTTGATGTTTTCTATTTGACGTTTTTTCGATAAGTGACGACTCGGTGTCGTCTTGACTCCCACGAAGACGAAGGGAGTCAGATCTCGCACGTTGATTGGTCTTTTCCGTTTTTCTCGAAATTCCAATCAACGCGCTCCTCGAAGATTGGGCCCACCCTTCATAGCTCCCTTAGAGCGTCTTCGTCTAGGAAGGGTGGGGAACCCAGTAAGTAGGCGGGAGGACCCCGAACGTCCGGCCATGCCGCGATTTTCTCTTCTAGGTACACATTTGGCAAACATAAATCACCGTTAGGTCCTCGCGTGACCGTTTCCAAAGTGACCCTTCAGAACAAACCGTGTTTATGATCGAGAAGTGGCCGTTGAGGACGAAGCGAAAGTTGACTCTAAATTTATGGCAAGGACATGTGGTAAAACTAAGTGTTGGAAAAACCCGAAATGTTTTGGCTCAAAAACGGCTATCTAACGGTTCGATCATAAATAAACTTTCGAAATCCTCACCCAGATGTACCGTCGAACGGAACAGTTTATATAAGTTCGATGCATTTTAGCAACGCTTATTTGTACTTGCCACAGTTCTGCTTATCCGCATTTTGGGTCATTTTGACCCGCGGTAACTTTTGCCGGAGAACGACGCTTCCCCGTGTCCGGTTGTACCGGACCGTCGTCTTCCTTATAGATACCGAACGGCCATCCGAATAGTCGGCGACGCCGGCTCTTATGCACTGAACCTTACGGTGAAAAAGTGCGATTTTTGCTCAACTTTTCAAAAGTCGATTTTTACTTTAAAATTGTTCATGAACTTTCCATCTGATGTTGTCTAACAAGGGGACACCAGGGTCGACGGGAACCGGATTTTCCTGAAACTTGCACTGTTTAAAGATAATGTAGCTAAACTTAATTGAGCAAAGCAGGAGCGTGCGCTTCTCAAGATTTTCCGAGAAAATTGCATTTGAAAATTGTCTTACTCGTTCATAAGGAGTTCGTGTTAACGACTGGTCAAGTAGCCGAGTAGCTGAGAGCGTAGCGTCAAAGACTGGTAATCGGTAGATCGCTGGATCGAAACTCATTTTGAACAGTTTTTTTTTTTTTTCTTTCAATTTACGTCTACCTTAATTTTAAGAATAGCATTTATAAAATCTGCACCAATAAACAGTTATTTTTATTTTTTACATCGAAAATGCATATTTTTTATTTGTGAGCATTCGGGTAAAGGTTGAACATAAAAATAATATTAAATGTTGTATTCATTTTATCATTACACATTTCTTTTATTAATTATGTGCTAGTATGACACGAGCCAGGGTGATATTCGTCATAAAATTATTTTTCCGTTACGGGAAATTATTATCGCTATAACTGTTATTATCATCCTTATTACTATTATTATTATCGCTATAACTGCTATTATTATCCATATTACTATTATTATTATCGCTATAACTGCTATTATTATCCTTATTCTTATTATTATCGCCATAACTGTTACTATTATCCTTATTCTATTGTTACTATCCGTATTACTCTTGCCTTTATCCATATAACTATTATTATTATCCTTATTATTATTATTATTATCGGTATAACTATTATTTTTATCCTTATTATTATTAATATTATCGATATAACTGTTATTATTATCCTTATTCTATTGTTACTATCCGTATTACTCTTGTATTGATTCTTATAACTATTATTATTATCCTTATTATTATTATTATTATCGCCATAACTATTATTATTATTCTTATTACTATTATTATTATCCCTATTCCTCTTTTCTTTATCCTAATATCTTTTATTATTATCCTTATTATTATTATTATTATCGCTATAACTGTTATTATTATCCTTATTCTATTGTTACTATCCGTATTACTCTTGTCTTTATCCTTATAACTATTATTATTATCCTTATTCCATTGTTACTATCCGTATTACTCTTGTCTTTATCCTTATAACTGTTATTATTATCCTTATTATTACTATTATTATCGATATAACTGTTATTATTATTCTTATTACTATTATTATTATCGCTATAACTGTTATTATTATCCTTATTCTATTGTTACTATCCGTTTTACTCTTGCCTTTATCCTTATATCTATTATTACTATCCTTATTCTATTGTTACTATCCGTATTACTCTTGTCTTTATCCTTATAACTATTATTATTATCCTTATTATTATTATTATTATCGCCATATCTGTTACTATTATCCTTATTCTACTGTTCCTATCCGTATTACTCTTGCCTTTATCCTTATAACTTTTATTATTATCCTTATTACCATTATTATTATCGCTATAACTGTCATTATTATCCTTATTATATTATTACTATCCCTATTCCTCTTGACTTTATCCTTATAACTATTATTATTATCCTTATTACTATTTTTATTATCGCGATAACTGTTATTATTATCCTTATTAATATTATTTATATTGCTATAACTGTTATTATTATTTTTGTTACTAGTATTATTATCGCTATAACTGTTATTATTATCCTTATTGGATTATTAATATTCGTATTACGCTTCTCTTTATCCTTATAACTATTATTCGTATACTTCTTACTATTGTTATTATCGCCAGAAATGTTATTATTATCATTATTACTGTTATTATTATTCTTATTACTATTATTATTTTCCCTATTCCGCTTGTCTTTATCCTAATAACTTTTATTATTATCCTTATTATTATTATTATTATCGATATAACTGTTATTATTATCCTTATTCTATTGTTACTATCCGTATTACTCTTGTCTTTATCCTTATAACTATTATTACTATCCTTATTCTATTGTCACTATCCGTATTACTCTTGTCTTTATCCTCATAACTATTATTATTATCCTTATTATTATTATTATTATTATCGGTATAACTATTATTTTTATCCTTATTATTATTATTATTATCGCTATAACTGTTATTATTATCCTTATTCTATTGTTACTATCCGTATTACTCTTGTATTGATTCTTATAACTATTATTATTATCCTTATTATTATTATTATTATCGCCATAACTATTATTATTATTCTTATTACTATTATTATTATCCCTATTCCTCTTTTCTTTATCCTAATATCTTTTATTATTATCCTTATTATTATTATTATTATCGCTATAACTGTTATTATTATCCTTATTCTATTGTTACTATCCGTATTCCTCTTGTCTTTATCCTTATAACTATTATTATTATCCTTATTCCATTGTTACTATCCGTATTACTCTTGTCTTTATCCTTATAACTGTTATTATTATCCTTATTATTACTATTATTATCGATATAACTGTTATTATTATTCTTATTACTATTATTATTATCGCTATAACTGTTATTATTATCCTTATTCTATTGTTACTATCCGTTTTACTCTTGCCTTTATCCTTATATCTATTATTACTATCCTTATTCTATTGTTACTATCCGTATTACTCTTGTCTTTATCCTTATAACTATTATTATTATCCTTATTATTATTATTATTATCGCCATATCTGTTACTATTATCCTTATTCTACTGTTCCTATCCGTATTACTCTTGCCTTTATCCTTATAACTTTTATTATTATCCTTATTACCATTATTATTATCGCTATAACTGTCATTATTATCCTTATTATATTATTACTATCCCTATTCCTCTTGACTTTATCCTTATAACTATTATTATTATCCTTATTACTATTTTTATTATCGCGATAACTGTTATTATTATCCTTATTAATATTATTTATATTGCTATAACTGTTATTATTATCCTTATTCTATTGTTACTATCCCTATTCCTCTTGTCTTTATCCTTATAACTATTATTATTATCCTTATTCCATTGTTACTATCCGTATTACTCTTGTCTTTATCCTTATAACTGTTATTATTATCCTTATTATTACTATTATTATCGATATAACTGTTATTATTATCCTTATTCTATTGTTACTATCCGTATTACTCTTGCCTTTATCCTAATAACTATTATTACTATCCTTATTCTATTGTTACTATCCGTATTACTCTTGTTTTTATCCTTATAACTATTATTATTATCCTTATTATTATTATTATTATCGGTATAACTATTATTTTTATCCTCATTATTATTAATATTATCGATATAACTGTTATTATTATCCTTATTCTATTGTTACTATCCGTATTACTCTTGTATTGATTCTTATAACTATTATTGTTATCCTTATTATTATTATTATTATCGGTATAACTATTATTTTTATCCTTATTATTATTATTATTATCGATATAACTGTTATTATTATCCTTATTCTATTGTTACTATCCGTATTACTCTTGTATTGATTCTTATAACTATTATTGTTATCCTTATTATTATTATTATTATCGATATAACTGTTATTATTATCCTTATTCTATTGTTACTATCCGTATTACTCTTGCCTTTATCCTAATAACTATTATTACTATCCTTATTCTATTGTTACTATCCCTATTCCTCTTGACTTTATCCTTATAACTATTATTATTATCCTTATTACTATTTTTATTATCGCGATAACTGTTATTATTATCCTTATTAATATTATTTATATTGCTATAACTGTTATTATTATCCTTATTCTATTGTTACTATCCCTATTCCTCTTGTCTTTATCCTTATAACTATTATTATTATCCTTATTCCATTGTTACTATCCGTATTACTCTTGTCTTTATCCTTATAACTGTTATTATTATCCTTATTATTACTATTATTATCGATATACCTGTTATTATTATTCTTATTACTATTATTATTATCGCTATAACTGTTATTATTATCCTTATTCTATTGTTACTATCCGTTTTACTCTTGCCTTTATCCTTATAACTATTATTACTATCCTTATTCGATTGTTACTATCCGTATTACTCTTGCCTTTATCCTAATAACTATTATAACTATCCTTATTCTATTGTTACTATCCCTATTCCTCTTGACTTTATCCTTATAACTATTATTATTATCCTTATTACTATTTTTATTATCGCGATAACTGTTATTATTATCCTTATTAATATTATTTATATTGCTATAACTGTTATTATTATCCTTATTCTATTGTTACTATCCCTATTCCTCTTGTCTTTATCCTTATAACTATTATTATTATCCTTATTCCATTGTTACTATCCGTATTACTCTTGTCTTTATCCTTATAACTGTTATTATTATCCTTATTATTACTATTATTATCGATATACCTGTTATTATTATTCTTATTACTATTATTATTATCGCCATATCTGTTACTATTATCCTTATTCTACTGTTCCTATCCGTATTACTCTTGCCTTTATCCTTATAACTTTTATTATTATCCTTATTACCATTATTATTATCGCTATAACTGTCATTATTATCCTTATTATATTATTACTATCCCTATTCCTCTTGACTTTATCCTTATAACTATTATTATTATCCTTATTACTATTTTTATTATCGCGATAACTGTTATTATTATCCTTATTAATATTATTTATATTGCTATAACTGTTATTATTATTTTTGTTACTAGTATTATTATCGCTATAACTGTTATTATTATCCTTATTGGATTATTAATATTCGTATTACGCTTCTCTTTATCCTTATAACTATTATTCGTATACTTCTTACTATTGTTATTATCGCTAGAAATGTTATTATTATCATTATTACTGTTATTATTATTCTTATTACTATTATTATTTTCCCTATTCCGCTTGTCTTTATCCTAATAACTTTTATAATTTTCCTTATTATTATTATTATTATCGCTATAACTGTTATTATTATCCTTATTCTATTGTTACTATCCCTATTCCTCTTGACTTTATCCTTATAACTATTATTATTATCCTTATTACTATTTTTATTATCGCGATAACTGTTATTATTATCCTTATTAATATTATTTATATTGCTATAACTGTTATTATTATCCTTATTCTATTGTTACTATCCCTATTCCTCTTGTCTTTATCCTTATAACTATTATTATTATCCTTATTCCATTGTTACTATCCGTATTACTCTTGTCTTTATCCTTATAACTGTTATTATTATCCTTATTATTACTATTATTATCGATATAACTGTTATTATTATCCTTATTCTATTGTTACTATCCGTATTACTCTTGCCTTTATCCTAATAACTATTATTACTATCCTTATTCTATTGTTACTATCCGTATTACTCTTGTTTTTATCCTTATAACTATTATTATTATCCTTATTATTATTATTATTATCGGTATAACTATTATTTTTATCCTCATTATTATTAATATTATCGATATAACTGTTATTATTATCCTTATTCTATTGTTACTATCCGTATTACTCTTGTATTGATTCTTATAACTATTATTGTTATCCTTATTATTATTATTATTATCGGTATAACTATTATTTTTATCCTTATTATTATTATTATTATCGATATAACTGTTATTATTATCCTTATTCTATTGTTACTATCCGTATTACTCTTGTATTGATTCTTATAACTATTATTGTTATCCATATTATTATTATTATTATCGATATAACTGTTATTATTATCCTTATTCTATTGTTACTATCCGTATTACTCTTGCCTTTATCCTAATAACTATTATTACTATCCTTATTCTATTGTTACTATCCCTATTCCTCTTGACTTTATCCTTATAACTATTATTATTATCCTTATTACTATTTTTATTATCGCGATAACTGTTATTATTATCCTTATTAATATTATTTATATTGCTATAACTGTTATTATTATCCTTATTCTATTGTTACTATCCCTATTCCTCTTGTCTTTATCCTTATAACTATTATTATTATCCTTATTCCATTGTTACTATCCGTATTACTCTTGTCTTTATCCTTATAACTGTTATTATTATCCTTATTATTACTATTATTATCGATATACCTGTTATTATTATTCTTATTACTATTATTATTATCGCTATAACTGTTATTATTATCCTTATTCTATTGTTACTATCCGTTTTACTCTTGCCTTTATCCTTATAACTATTATTACTATCCTTATTCGATTGTTACTATCCGTATTACTCTTGTCTTTATCCTTATAACTATTATTATTATCCTTATTATTATAATTATTATCGCCATATCTGTTACTATTATCCTTATTCTACTGTTACTATCCTTATTACTCTTGCCTTTATCCTTATAACTTTTATTATTATCCTTATTACTATTATTATTATCGCTATAACTGTTATTATTATCCTTATTATATCATTACTATCCCTACTCCTCTTGACTTTATCCTTATAACTATTATTATTATCCTTATTACTATTTTTATTATCGCGATAACTGTTATTATTATCCTTATTAATATTATTTATATTGCTATAACTGTTATTATTATCCTTATTCTATTGTTACTATCCCTATTCCTCTTGTCTTTATCCTTATAACTATTATTATTATCCTTTTTCCATTGTTACTATCCGTATTACTCTTGTCTTTATCCTTATAACTGTTATTATTATCCTTATTATTACTATTATTATCGATATAACTGTTATTATTATTCTTATTACTATTATTATTATCGCTATAACTGTTATTATTATCCTTATTCTATTGTTACTATCCGTTTTACTCTTGCCTTTATCCTTATAACTATTATTACTATCCTTATTCTATTGTTACTATCCGTATTACTCTTGTGTTTATCCTTATAACTATTATTATTATCCTTATTATTATAATTATTATCGCCATATCTGTTACTATTATCCTTATTCTACTGTTACTATCCTTATTACTCTTGCCTTTATCCTTATAACTTTTATTATTATCCTTATTACTATTATTATTATCGCTATAACTGTTATTATTATCCTTATTATATCATTACTATCCCTACTCCTCTTGACTTTATCCTTATAACTATTATTATTATCCTTATTACTATTTTTATTATCGCGATAACTGTTATTATTATCCTTATTAATATTATTTATATTGCTATAACTGTTATTATTATTTTTGTTACTAGTATTATTATCGCTATAACTGTTATTATTATCCTTATTGGTTTATTAATATTCGTATTACTCTTCTCTTTATCCTTATAACTATTATTCGTATACTTCTTACTATTATTATTATCGCTATAACTGTTATTATTATCCTTATTCTATTGTTACTATCCGTATTACTCTTGTTTTTATCCTTATAACTGTTATTATTATCCTTATTATTACTATTATTATCGATATAACTGTTATTATTATTCTTATTACTATTATTATTATCGCTATAACTGTTATTATTATCCTTATTCTATTGTTACTATCCGTATTACTCTTGTATTGATCCTTATAACTATTATTATTATCCTTATTATTATTATTATTATCGGTATAACTATTATTATTATCCTTATTATTATTATTTTTATCGCTATAACTGTTATTATTATCCTTATTCTATTGTTACTATCCGTATTACTCTTGTCTTTATCCTTATAACTGTTATTATTATCCTTATTCTATTGTTACTATCCGTATTACTCTTGCCTTTATCCTAATAACTATTATTACTATCCTTATTCTATTGTTACTATCCGTATTACTCTTGTTTTTATCCTTATAACTATTATTATTATCCTTATTATTATTATTATTATCGGTATAACTATTATTTTTATCCTTATTATTATTAATATTATCGATATAACTGTTATTATTATCCTTATTCTATTGTTACTATCCGTATTACTCTTGTATTGATTCTTATAACTATTATTATTATCCTTATTATTATTATTATTATCGGTATAACTATTATTTTTATCCTTATTATTATTATTATTATCGCCATAACTGTTATTATTATCCTTATTCTACTGTTCCTATCCGTATTACTCTTGCCTTTATCCTTATAACTTTTATTATTATCCTTATTACCATTATTATTATCGCTATAACTGTCATTATTATCCTTATTATATTATTACTATCCCTATTCCTCTTGACTTTATCCTTATAACTATTATTATTATCCTTATTACTATTTTTATTATCGCGATAACTGTTATTATTATCCTTATTAATATTATTTATATTGCTATAACTGTTATTATTATTTTTGTTACTAGTATTATTATCGCTATAACTGTTATTATTATCCTTATTGGATTATTAATATTCGTATTACGCTTCTCTTTATCCTTATAACTATTATTCGTATACTTCTTACTATTGTTATTATCGCTAGAAATGTTATTATTATCATTATTACTGTTATTATTATTCTTATTACTATTATTATTTTCCCTATTCCGCTTGTCTTTATCCTAATAACTTTTATAATTTTCCTTATTATTATTATTATTATCGCTATAACTGTTATTATTATCCTTATTCTATTGTTACTATCCCTATTCCTCTTGACTTTATCCTTATAACTATTATTATTATCCTTACTACTATTTTTATTATCGCGATAACTGTTATTATTATCCTTATTAATATTATTTATATTGCTATAACTGTTATTATTATCCTTATTCTATTGTTACTATCCCTATTCCTCTTGTCTTTATCCTTATAACTATTATTATTATCCTTATTCCATTGTTACTATCCGTATTACTCTTGTCTTTATCCTTATAACTGTTATTATTATCCTTATTATTACTATTATTATCGATATAACTGTTATTATTATCCTTATTCTATTGTTACTATCCGTATTACTCTTGCCTTTATCCTAATAACTATTATTACTATCCTTATTCTATTGTTACTATCCGTATTACTCTTGTTTTTATCCTTATAACTATTATTATTATCCTTATTATTATTATTATTATCGGTATAACTATTATTTTTATCCTCATTATTATTAATATTATCGATATAACTGTTATTATTATCCTTATTCTATTGTTACTATCCGTATTACTCTTGTATTGATTCTTATAACTATTATTGTTATCCTTATTATTATTATTATTATCGGTATAACTATTATTTTTATCCTTATTATTATTATTATTATCGATATAACTGTTATTATTATCCTTATTCTATTGTTACTATCCGTATTACTCTTGTATTGATTCTTATAACTATTATTGTTATCCTTATTATTATTATTATTATCGATATAACTGTTATTATTATCCTTATTCTATTGTTACTATCCGTATTACTCTTGCCTTTATCCTAATAACTATTATTACTATCCTTATTCTATTGTTACTATCCCTATTCCTCTTGACTTTATCCTTATAACTATTATTATTATCCTTATTACTATTTTTATTATCGCGATAACTGTTATTATTATCCTTATTAATATTATTTATATTGCTATAACTGTTATTATTATCCTTATTCTATTGTTACTATCCCTATTCCTCTTGTCTTTATCCTTATAACTATTATTATTATCCTTATTCCATTGTTACTATCCGTATTACTCTTGTCTTTATCCTTATAACTGTTATTATTATCCTTATTATTACTATTATTATCGATATACCTGTTATTATTATTCTTATTACTATTATTATTATCGCTATAACTGTTATTATTATCCTTATTCTATTGTTACTATCCGTTTTACTCTTGCCTTTATCCTTATAACTATTATTACTATCCTTATTCGATTGTTACTATCCGTATTACTCTTGTCTTTATCCTTATAACTATTATTATTATCCTTATTATTATAATTATTATCGCCATATCTGTTACTATTATCCTTATTCTACTGTTACTATCCTTATTACTCTTGCCTTTATCCTTATAACTTTTATTATTATCCTTATTACTATTATTATTATCGCTATAACTGTTATTATTATCCTTATTATATCATTACTATCCCTACTCCTCTTGACTTTATCCTTATAACTATTATTATTATCCTTATTACTATTTTTATTATCGCGATAACTGTTATTATTATCCTTATTAATATTATTTATATTGCTATAACTGTTATTATTATCCTTATTCTATTGTTACTATCCCTATTCCTCTTGTCTTTATCCTTATAACTATTATTATTATCCTTTTTCCATTGTTACTATCCGTATTACTCTTGTCTTTATCCTTATAACTGTTATTATTATCCTTATTATTACTATTATTATCGATATAACTGTTATTATTATTCTTATTACTATTATTATTATCGCTATAACTGTTATTATTATCCTTATTCTATTGTTACTATCCGTTTTACTCTTGCCTTTATCCTTATAACTATTATTACTATCCTTATTCTATTGTTACTATCCGTATTACTCTTGTGTTTATCCTTATAACTATTATTATTATCCTTATTATTATAATTATTATCGCCATATCTGTTACTATTATCCTTATTCTACTGTTACTATCCTTATTACTCTTGCCTTTATCCTTATAACTTTTATTATTATCCTTATTACTATTATTATTATCGCTATAACTGTTATTATTATCCTTATTATATCATTACTATCCCTACTCCTCTTGACTTTATCCTTATAACTATTATTATTATCCTTATTACTATTTTTATTATCGCGATAACTGTTATTATTATCCTTATTAATATTATTTATATTGCTATAACTGTTATTATTATTTTTGTTACTAGTATTATTATCGCTATAACTGTTATTATTATCCTTATTGGTTTATTAATATTCGTATTACTCTTCTCTTTATCCTTATAACTATTATTCGTATACTTCTTACTATTATTATTATCGCTATAACTGTTATTATTATCCTTATTCTATTGTTACTATCCGTATTACTCTTGTTTTTATCCTTATAACTGTTATTATTATCCTTATTATTACTATTATTATCGATATAACTGTTATTATTATTCTTATTACTATTATTATTATCGCTATAACTGTTATTATTATCCTTATTCTATTGTTACTATCCGTATTACTCTTGTATTGATCCTTATAACTATTATTATTATCCTTATTATTATTATTATTATCGGTATAACTATTATTATTATCCTTATTATTATTATTTTTATCGCTATAACTGTTATTATTATCCTTATTCTATTGTTACTATCCGTATTACTCTTGTCTTTATCCTTATAACTGTTATTATTATCCTTATTCTATTGTTACTATCCGTATTACTCTTGCCTTTATCCTAATAACTATTATTACTATCCTTATTCTATTGTTACTATCCGTATTACTCTTGTTTTTATCCTTATAACTATTATTATTATCCTTATTATTATTATTATTATCGGTATAACTATTATTTTTATCCTTATTATTATTAATATTATCGATATAACTGTTATTATTATCCTTATTCTATTGTTACTATCCGTATTACTCTTGTATTGATTCTTATAACTATTATTATTATCCTTATTATTATTATTATTATCGGTATAACTATTATTTTTATCCTTATTATTATTATTATTATCGCCATAACTGTTATTATTATCCTTATTCTGTTGTTACTATCCGTATTCCTCTACTCTTTATCCTAATAACTTTTATTATTATCCTTATTATTATTATTATTATATTGCTGTAACTGTTATTACTATCCTTATTCTATTGTCACTATCCGTATTACTCTTGTCTTTATCCTCATAACTATTATTATTATCCTTATTATTATTATTATTATCGGTATAACTATTATTATTATCCTTATTAATATTATTTATATTGCTATAACTGTTATTATTATTTTTGTTACTAGTATTATTATCGCTATAACTGTTATTATTATCCTTATTGGTTTATTAATATTCGTATTACTCTTCTCTTTATCCTTATAACTATTATTCGTATACTTCTTACTATTATTATTATCGCTATAACTGTTATTATTATCCTTATTCTATTGTTACTATCCGTATTACTCTTGTTTTTATCCTTATAACTGTTATTATTATCCTTATTATTACTATTATTATCGATATAACTGTTATTATTATTCTTATTACTATTATTATTATCGCTATAACTGTTATTATTATCCTTATTCTATTGTTACTATCCGTATTACTCTTGTATTGA
This sequence comes from Megachile ligniseca, assembly GCA_945859555.1. Lineage (NCBI taxonomy): Eukaryota > Metazoa > Arthropoda > Insecta > Hymenoptera > Megachilidae > Megachile > Megachile ligniseca. The sequence continues at coordinate 8,355 of CAMAOC010000517.1, read as the reverse complement.
TCCTTATAACTATTATTATTATCCTTATTATTATTATTATTATCGGTATAACTATTATTATTATCCTTATTATTATTATTTTTATCGCTATAACTGTTATTATTATCCTTATTCTATTGTTACTATCCGTATTACTCTTGTCTTTATCCTTATAACTGTTATTATTATCCTTATTCTATTGTTACTATCCGTATTACTCTTGCCTTTATCCTAATAACTATTATTACTATCCTTATTCTATTGTTACTATCCGTATTACTCTTGTTTTTATCCTTATAACTATTATTATTATCCTTATTATTATTATTATTATCGGTATAACTATTATTTTTATCCTTATTATTATTAATATTATCGATATAACTGTTATTATTATCCTTATTCTATTGTTACTATCCGTATTACTCTTGTATTGATTCTTATAACTATTATTATTATCCTTATTATTATTATTATTATCGGTATAACTATTATTTTTATCCTTATTATTATTATTATTATCGCCATAACTGTTATTATTATCCTTATTCTGTTGTTACTATCCGTATTCCTCTACTCTTTATCCTAATAACTTTTATTATTATCCTTATTATTATTATTATTATATTGCTGTAACTGTTATTACTATCCTTATTCTATTGTCACTATCCGTATTACTCTTGTCTTTATCCTCATAACTATTATTATTATCCTTATTATTATTATTATTATCGGTATAACTATTATTTTTATCCTTATTATTATTATTATTATCGCCATAACTATCATTATTATTCTTATTACTATTATTATTATCCCTATTCCTCTTTTCTTTATCCTAATATCTTTTATTATTATCCTTATTATTATTATTATTATCGCTATAACTGTTATTATTATCCTTATTCTATTGTTACTATCCCTATTCCTCTTGACTTTATCCTTATAACTATTATTATTATCCTTATTACTATTTTTATTATCGCGATAACTGTTATTATTATCCTTATTAATATTATTTATATTGCTATAACTGTTATTATTATCCTTATTCCATTGTTACTATCCCTATTCCTCTTGTCTTTATCCTTATAATTGTTATTATTATCCTTATTATTACTATTATTATCGATATAACTGTTATTATTATTCTCATAACTATTATTATTATCGCTATAACTGTTATTATTATCCTTATTCTATTGTTACTATCCGTTTTACTCTTGCCTTTATCCTTATAACTATTATTACTATCCTTATTCTATTGTTACTATCCGTATTACTCTTGTCTTTATCCTTATAACTATTATTATTATCCTTATTATTATTATTATTATCGCCATATCTGTTCCTATTATCCTTATTCTACTGTTACTATCCGCATTACTCTTGCCTTTATCCTTATAACTTCTATTATTATCCTTATTACCATTATTGTTATCGCTATAACTGTTATTATTATCCTTATTATATTATTACTATCCCTATTCCTCTTGACTTTATCCTTATAACTATTATTATTATCCTTATTACTATTTTTATTATCGCGATAACTGTTATTATTATCCTTATTAATATTATTTATATTGCTATAACTGTTATTATTATTTTTGTCACTAGTATTATTGTCGCTATTACTGTTATGATTATCCTTATTAGATTATTAATATTCGTATTACGCTTCTCTTTATCCTTATAACTATTATTCGTATACTTCTTACTATTGTTATTATCGCTAGAAATGTTATTATTATCATTATTACTGTTATTATTATTCTTATTACTATCATTATTTTCCTATTCCGCTTGTCTTTATCCTAATAACTTTTATTATTATCCTTATTATTATTATTATTATCGCTATAACTGTTATTATTATCCTTATTCTATTGTTACTATCCGTATTACTCTTGTCTTTATCCTTATAACTGTTATTATTATCCTTATTATTACTATTATTATCGATATAACTGGTATTATTATTCTTATTACTATTATTATTATCGGTATAACTGTTATTATTATCCTTATTCTATTGTTACTATCCGTATTACTCTTGCCTTTATCCTAATAACTATTATTACTATCCTTATTCTATTGTTACTATCCGTATTACTCTTGTTTTTATCCTCATAACTATTATTATTATCCTTATTCTATTGTCACTATCCGTATTACTCTTGTCTTTATCCTCATAACTATTATTATTATCCTTATTATTATTATTATTATTATCGGTATAACTATTATTTTTATCCTTATTATTATTATTATTATCGCCATAACTGTAATTATTATCCTTATTCTATTGTTACTATCCGTATTCCTCTGGTCTTTATCCTAATTACTCTTATTATTATCCTTATTATTATTATTATCCTTATTACTATTATTATTATCGCAATAACTGTTATTATTATCTTTATTCTATTATTACTATCCCTATTCCTCTTTTCTTTATCCTTATTACTATTATTATTATCGCTATAAATGTTATTATTATCCTTATTCTATTATTACTATCCCTATTCCTCTTGACTTTATCCTAATAACTCTTATTATTATCCTTATTATTATTATTATTATCGCTATAACTGTTATTATTATCCTTATTATTACTATTATTATCGATATAACTGTTATTATTATCCTTATTCTATTGTTACTATCCGTATTACTCTTGCCTTTATCCTAATAACTATTATCACTATCCTTATTCTATTGTTACTATCCGTATTACTCTTGTTTTTATCCTTATAACTATTATTATTATCCTTATTATTATTATTATTATCGATATAACTATTATTTTTATCCTTATTATTATTAATATTATCGATATAACTGTTATTATTATCCTTATTCTATTGTTACTATCCGTATTACTCTTGTATTGATTCTTATAACTATTATTATTATCCTTATTATTATTATTATTATCGGTATAACTATTATTTTTATCCTTATTATTATTATTATTATCGCCATAACTGTTATTATTATCCTTATTCTATTGTTACTATCCGTATTCCTCTACTCTTTATCCTAATAGCTTTTATTATTATCCTTATTATTATTATTATTATATTGCTGTAACTGTTATTACTATCCTTATTCTATTGTCACTATCCGTATTACTCTTGTCTTTATCCTCATAACTATTATTATTATCCTTATTATTAGTATTATTATCGGTATAACTATTATTTTTATCCTTATTATTATTAATATTATCGCCATAACTATCATTATTATTCTTATTACTATTATTATTATCCCTATTCCTCTTTTCTTTATCCTAATATCTTTTATTATTATCCTTATTATTATTATTATTATCGCTATAACTGTTATTATTATCCTTATTCTATTGTTACTATCCCTATTCCTCTTGACTTTATCCTTATAACTATTATTATTATCCTTATTACTATTTTTATTATCGCAATAACTGTTATTATTATCCTTATTAATATTATTTATATTGCTATAACTGTTATTATTATCCTTATTCTATTGTTACTATCCGTATTCCTCTTGTCTTTATCCTTATAACTATTATTATTATCCTTATTATTACTATTATTATCGATATAACTGTTATTATTATCCTTATTCTATTGTTACTATCCGTATTCCTCTTGTCTTTATCCTTATAACTATTATTATTATCCTTATTCCATTGTTACTATCCGTATTACTCTTGTCTTTATCCTTATAACTTTTATTATTATCCTTATTACCATTATTATTATCTCTATAACTGTTATTATTATCCTTATTATTATTATTATTATCGCTATAACTGTTATTATTATCCTTATTCTATTGTTACTATCCGTATTACTCTTGTCTTTATCCTTATAACTCTTATTATTATCCTTATTATTACTATTATTATCGATATAACTGTTATTATTATTCTTATTACTATTATTATTATCGCTATAACTGTTATTATTATCCTTATTCTATTGTTACTATCCGTTTTACTCTTGCCTTTATCCTTATAACTATTATTACTATCCTTATTCTATTGTTACTATCCGTATTACTCTTGTCTTTATCCTTATAACTATTATTATTATCCTTATTATTATAATTATTATCGCCATATCTGTTACTATTATCCTTATTCTACTGTTACTATCCTTATTACTCTTGCCTTTATCCTTATAACTTTTATTATTATCCTTATTACCATTATTATTATCGCTATAACTGTTATTATTATCCTTATTATATTATTACTATCCCTATTCCTCTTGACTTTATCCATATAACTATTATTATCATCCTTATTACTATTTTTATTATCGCGATAACTGTTATTATTATCCTTATTAATATTATTTATATTGCTATAACTGTTATTATTATTTTTGTTACTAGTATTATTATCGCTATAACTTTTATTATTATCCTTATTATCTTTATTATTATCGCTATAACTGTTATTATTATCCTTATTCCATTGTTACTATCCGTATTACTCTTGTCTTTATCCTTATAACTGTTATTATTATCCTTATTATTATTATTATTATCGCTATAACTGTTATTATTATCCTTATTCTATTGTTACTATCCGTATTACTCTTGTCTTTATCCTTATAACTGTTATTATTATCCTTATTCTATTGTTACTATCCGTATTACTCTTGTTTTTATCCTTATAACTATTATTATTATCCTTATTATTATTATTATTATCGGTATAACTATTATTTTTATCCTTATTATTATTAATATTATCGATATAACTGTTATTATTATCCTTATTCTATTGTTACTATCCGTATTACTCTTGCCTTTATCCTAATAACTATTATTACTATCCTTATTCTATTGTTACTATCCGTATTACTCTTGTTTTTATCCTTATAACTATTATTATTATCCTTATTATTATTATTATTATCGGTATAACTATTATTTTTATCCTTATTATTATTAATATTATCGATATAACTGTTATTATTATCCTTATTCTATTGTTACTATCCGTATTACTCTTGTATTGATTCTTATAACTATTATTATTATCCTTATTATTATTATTATTATCGGTATAACTATTATTTTTATGCTTATTATTATTATTATTATCGCCATAACTGTTATTATTATCCTTATTCTATTGTTACTATCCGTATTCCTCTACTATTTATCCTAATAACTTTTATTATTATCCTTATTATTATTATTATTATATTGATGTAACTGTTATTACTATCCTTATTCTATTGTCACTATCCGTATTACTCTTGTCTTTATCCTCATAACTATTATTATTATCCTTATTATTATTATTATTATCGGTATAACTATTATTTTTATCCTTATTATTATTATTATTATCGCCATAACTATTATTATTATTCTTATTACTATTATTATTATCCCTATTCCTCGTTTCTTTATCCTAATATCTTTTATTATTATCCTTATTATTATTATTATTATCGCTATAACTGTTATTATTATCCTTATTCTATTGTTACTATCCGTGTTCCTCTTGTCTTTATCCTTATAACTATTATTATTATCCTTATTCTATTGTCACTATCCGTATTACTCTTGTCTTTATCCTCATAACTATTATTATTATCTTTATTATTATTATTATTATTATCGGTATAACTATTATTTTTATCCTTATTATTATTATTATTATCGCCATAACTGTAATTATTATCCTTATTCTATTGTTACTATCCGTATTCCTCTGGTCTTTATCCTAATTACTTTTATTATTATCCTTATTATTATTATTATTATTATATTGCTATAACTATTATTATTATCCTTATTACTATTATTATTATCGCAATAACTGTTATTATTATCTTTATTCTATTATTACTATCCCTATTCCTCTTGTCTTTATCCTTATTACTATTATTATTATCGCTATAAATGTTATTATTATCCTTATTCTATTATTACTATCCCTATTCCTCTTGACTTTATCCTAATAACTTTTATTATTATCCTTATTATTATTATTATTATCGCTATAACTGTTGTTATTATCCTTATTCTATAGTTACTATCCGTATTACTCTTGTCTTTATCCTTATAACTGTTATTATTATCCTTATTATTACTATTATTATCGATATAACTGTTATTATTATCCTTATTCTATTGTTACTATCCGTATTACTCTTGCCTTTATACTAATAACTATTATTACTATCCTTATTCTATTGTTACTATCCGTATTACTCTTGTTTTTATCCTTACAACTATTATTATTATCCTTATTATTATTATTATTATCGCCATAACTGTTATTATTATCCTTATTCTATTGTTACTATCCGTATTCCTCTACTCTTTATCCTAATGACTTTTATTATTATCCTTATTATTATTATTATTATATTGCTGTAACTGTTATTACTATCCTTATTCTATTGTCACTATCCGTATTACTCTTGTCTTTATCCTCATAACTATTATTATTATCCTTATTATTATTATTATTATCGGTTTAACTATTATTTTTATCCTTATTATTATTATTATTATCGCCATAACTATCATTATTATTCTTATTACTATTATTATTATCCCTATTCCTCTTTTCTTTATCCTAATATCTTTTATTATTATCCTTATTATTATTATTATTATCGCTATAACTGTTATAATTATCCTTATTCTATTGTTACTATCCCTATTCCTCTTGACTTTATCCTTATAACTATTATTATTATCCTTATTACTATTTTTATTATCGCGATAACTGTTATTATTATCCTTATTAATATTATTTATATTGCTATAACTGTTATTATTATCCTTATTCTATTGTTACTATCCGTATTCCTCTTGTCTTTATCCTTATAACTATTATTATTATCCTTATTAATATTATTTATATTGCTATAACTGTTATTATTATTTTTGTTACTAGTATTATTATCGCTATAACTGTTATTATTATCCTTATTGGATTATTAATATTCGTATTACTCTTCTCTTTATCCTTATAACTATTATTCGTATACTTCTTACTATTATTATTATCGCTATAACTGTTATGATTATCCTTATTAGATTATTAATATTTGTATTACGCTTCTCTTTATCCTTATAACTATTATTCGTATAATTCTTACTATTGTTATTATCGCTAGAAATGTTATTATTATCATTATTACTGTTATTATTATTCTTATTACTATCATTATTTTCCCTATTCCGCTTGTCTTTATCCTAATAACTTTTATTATTATCCTTATTAATATTATTTATATTGCTATAACTGTTATTATTATTTTTGTTACTAGTATTATTATCGCTATAACTGTTATTATTATCCTTATTGGATTATTAATATTCGTATTACTCTTCTCTTTATCCTTATAACTATTATTCGTATACTTCTTACTATTATTATTATCGCTATAACTGTTATGATTATCCTTATTAGATTATTAATATTCGTATTACGCTTCTCTTTATCCTTATAACTATTATTCGTATAATTCTTACTATTGTTATTATCGCTAGAAATGTTATTATTATCATTATTACTGTTATTATTATTCTTATTACTATCATTATTTTCCCTATTCCGCTTGTCTTTATCCTAATAACTTTTATTATTATCCTTATTATTATTATTATTATCGCTATAACTGTTATTATTATCCTTATTCCATTGTTACTATCCGTATTACTCTTGTCTTTATCCTTATAACTATTATTATTATCCTTATTATTATTATTATTATCCTTATAACTGTTATTATTATCCTTATTATTATTATTATTATCGCTATAACTGTTATTATTATCCTTATTCTATTGTTCCTATCCGTATTCCTCTTGTCTTTATCCTTATTACTATTATTATTATCGCTATAAATGTTATTATTATCCTTATTCTATTATTACTATCCCTATTCCTCTTGACTTTATCCTAATAACTTTTATTATTATCCTTATTATTATTATTATTATCGCTATAACTGTTATTATTATCCTTATTCTATTGTTACTATCCGTATTACTCTTGTCTTTATCCTAATAACTGTTATTATTATCCTTATTATTACTATTATTATCGATATAACTGTTATTATTATCCATATTCTATTGTTACTATCCGTATTACTCTTGCCTTTATCCTAATAACTATTATTACTATCCTTATTCTATTGTTACTATCCGTATTACTCTTGTTTTTATCCTTATAACTATTATTATTATCCTTATTATTATTATTATTATCGGTATAACTATTATTTTTATCCTTATTATTATTAATATTATCGATATAACTGTTATTATTATCCTTATTCTATTGTTACTATCCGTATTACTCTTGTCTTTATCCTCATAACTATTATTATTATCCTT